>QTSX02004483.1:0-136536 GCA_014839935.2 Entomophthora muscae | reverse complement strand
AGTTGATAGGTGTGATTGCCATAGGCTGCGGCTATCTTGAAGGGCCTTAGGTGGTTGGGTTCCAATTTGGCTGAATTGGGGTAGACGGGGTCACCTACGGCATATCTGGCCTCAAGGTGCTTTGTCCCTCCTTTAATTCATTTATGTTTGATTTCTTGGGCCTTGGCACGCCATTGATTCAGGGATGGTGTCGTCAACAGGGGGCTTTCCAGGAACTGTAGGCTGTAACTTCCCCTGTTCAACTCCTGTTAGACTGTCAGGCGTTCCAAAGGCCAGGATTCTGGGGCTGAACCCAGTACCCCTGCTGATTCTTGCCTTTAAGATAAGTAGGACAGTGGGTAGATGTTTAGTCTTGTGATATTGGGATGCTCCTGTGAGATCTTGGTAAGCAATTGGACCAGTGAGCCATTTAACCGCTCTATACGTCCATTGGCTTGTGGATGATAGGGGGTGGTAACTATTTGTTGGAGAGCATTCTTGGTGCAGTACGCCTTCATGACATTCCCAACAAGTTTGGGGCCACCATCTGTGATGAGACGTTTGGGTTGCCTAAAGCGGGCCATAATTTTCCTGCTAATGAAGCGGGTGATGGTGGTGGGGGTGTGGTTATTTGTTGCCCAGGCCACTGGCCAATGAGTGAAGTAGTCAATGGCAGTTATGATGGATTTCTTCCCCAGTCTGTCCTCAGGGAGGGGTCCAACAATGTCAAGGGCCTACTGTTCAAAGGGTTCCATGGCTTTGATGGGCAGGACAGACTTTGGGGGTGCAGGTTTGGATGTATTCTTTTCCTCACAGCACACATGTTTCAAGGAGATCCAAGATCTCTTGACCCATACCTGGACACCAAACCTTTTGTTTCATGATCTCAAAGAGCTTGCTTCATTTGATGTGACCCAAGGTGTGGTGATAATGCAATATTGTGTTGCCTTGTTGTGTAGTGGGAATGTAAAGCGTCTTCTCACCTGTCTCCGCCTGGTAGCAGATGTTGCTAGCATTGGTGGTGAACTGACTTTTGCTGTCCTTTAGCTTGGAGATGGTTCCTGAGTCAAGGCCTTTGTAACAAGTTGCTTCAGGACAGAGGTACAACATTGGCCAATCTGGATCCAAGCCGTCATTCCCAGTGGTGGACGCTACGTAGAGGCGTGAGAGGATGTCAGCTGCAACAAGTTCCTTCCCAGGCTTGTACTTGATGCGCAACTGATAGGGGGATAGACGTTTGACCCAGCCTGCCTGGCGGTGTGTCAAGTAGGACTGCATGTTGAAGTACTGGAGTGACTTGTGGTCTGTCAGGACACGGGGTGGAAAGATAGCCCCTTCCAGGTAACAGCACCACTTCTCAACAGAGTGCACAATTGCTGCCAACTCTTTATCATGAATGGGATAGCGTTGTTCCAAGTCAGTAAGCTTCCTGAAATTGTATGCCACAGGAAGGAAGACACCATTGTCAGTTTCTACCCTTAGCACACCTCCTATGGCCCTGTCAGAGGCATCAGTCTCGAGTTTGTACTGTTGGTTTCAATTGGGGAACTGCAGTACTGGTTCTGTTGTGAGTCTTTGCTTTAGCATTTCAAAGGCTCAATCTCTGGCAGGGGTCCATTGGAAGCACTGTTTGGTATTGAGGAGCTCAATGAGAGGTGCAATTAGTTCCCCACAATTGGGAATGAACTTGCGCACGTAGGTAACTATGACTAAGAATGTCCACATCTGCCCCCCATTGGTGGGGGGCGGCATGCTGGTGATTGCCTTGATTTTGGCAGGGTCGGGCTTTATCCCTTGGGAAGAGATGGTGTGCCCAAGAAACAGCAGCTCTGACTTGAGGAACTCACATTTGGAGGGTTTAGCTTTTAGCTGATTTTTCCAAAGGGTGTCAAGGACAGCACAGAGGTGTTGGAGGTGTGTGGTTTGATCTTGACTGAAGACAATAATGTTGTCAAGGTACACAACACATTTTCCAATCAAATCCTCAAATGCTTTGTTCATCAACATGGCAATAGTGGAAGGAGCGTTGGTCATTCCAAAGTTCATGGCCCAACACTCAAACAACCTGTAGCGTGTGTGGAAGGCAGTCTTTGCCTCATTCCCTGGTGCAATGTGGACCTGATTGTACCCTGCAGTGAGATCAATCTTGCTGAAGACCTTTGCACCTGCGAGTGTGTCAAACAGGTTGTCAATCAACAGCAGGGGGTACTTATTCTTAACAGTCACCTCATTTAAGGCGCGGTAATCTGTGATCAGGCAAAGGGGCCCATCCTTCTTGGCTACAAAGAAGACAGCTGCCCCGTATGGAGAGAGCGAGGGGCAAATGAAGCCCTTGTCAAGCGCATTTATAAGGTGCTGGCAGAGGGTCTAATCTTCTTTTGGTGTAAGACAATATAAGAGATGTGCTTTAGGTAGCAACCCTTGGAGTTTCACAGCATGCTGGATCTCTCAGGAAGGAGGTAGTTGGTCCAGTGTTTCACTGAAGACGTCCTTGTACTCCTCAAGGAGTGAACCAAGTGCTGGTGGAGGTGAAGTGATCAAGGGAGGGGCTGCAGATGGTTCAGCGCAAATAACTTCAACTGAGCATTGATTAAAGTCTAATCCCCCCTTGAATCTGTATGAGCCTGTCTCTGTTATTCTGAAAAACACAGTATTGTGGAGTAGCTTGCTCATTTAACAGGATAGATCTGAAAGCCCACCCCATTTCTATTGAGGATGATAACAGATGTATCCCAGTTAATGTAGGGACAATTGTGACAAATCCAGTCAAGGCCAGCAATTACGTTGTGGCTGAGTCCTGCCATGATTGGCCCAGAGAGCTTAACCTGGAAGTTCCCCATTCTCACAGAGAAGGGTACTGTCTCATGGGTAATTGCCACTCTACGGGAGTCAGCTACTCATACTGCCTTGAATCTGCTTGGCACTTGGTCTAATTGTTGAGAGTCAGCAAACGCCTGGTCCACCATAGTGTGGTCAGCCCCAGTATCTACCAATAGTCTGTGGGTATTCCCACAAAAACAGAAGGGATAGGCTAAGCAGGTTACTCTATTAGAAGAGTGGCTCACTTGAAGCACGGGGTTATCACTATGAACCTGGAAGACGTCAAGGGTTTCAACTTTGTGTACACTGTAGTCACAGGGATTCTTTGCAAGCAGGGATCAAGAGGAAGGGTCAAGTGAGGTTGTAGAACCTCTTGTAGCTACAACCCACAGGCTTTTCCCCGGTCCTCAATTTGTGCTAGCTGGAGTTCTCCCTTGCGGGGGCGTTTGATTCCATTTTCCTGCTGGCAAGGCTGGTGGCAGCTCACTTGGTTGTGGCCACTGCCAGGTGTTGAACAAGGTTGAGGTGGAGCGTCATTAGTACGGCAGAAGCCCATCAAAGCCTGATTGTTGGACTCCACAATGACCTAGTAGCAGTCATCAATGGAGGTGCAACAACCCATGGGGACCCACTTACAGATATGGGACTTGAGCCCATTGATTATCAGGGTCAGAAGCATGGGGTTTCTGTCAGTTACAGCTTTGGGGGCAGCAGCAAGAGCTTGTTGCCAGGCAGCGAGGTACTTGGGAACAGATCCAGTCTGTTTAATAGCTAGAAGCAGAGTTCCCACCACAATGGGCAAGAAGGTTTTGCTGTAGCAGGACTTTGCGGCGTCCCTGAATGCCACCCAGGTGACCTCAATTTCCTGACTGGCCCAGTTGATAAACCACACAGCGGCGGGCCCTGTGAGGCACCCAGACGCAGTGGCAACCCACATGGGTTTGGGAACCTGGCAGATACAGAGGCGTTTTTTGGTGGATTGAAGCCAACTGACAATGTTGGTTCCTTCAACCCCACCTGCAAAAGATTCCAGCTGAAGATTAAGCATGTGTTGTGAAAGGTCTGACTGGGGAGGGGTGACGCTGGCGTCACACTGCCCAAGGCAGAGCCAATTATACACACTCGTAAGAACTAGCTGGTCTTGGTAAATAACATACCCGTTGGGGATGTCCCCCTCAGGGATTGGCAGGAAAGTCTCTTGATGGGGAGTAGCCATACAGCCCGTACTCCATCCTTTCTTAGGGGGAATTTTTGTTTTAGGTAGGTTGTGAACCTACTGCTGCTACCACTGCTGTAACTGAACCAATGAGAGTTCAGTATTTAAATTGGGGAAGACAACAGTCCAATAGAAAGGACAAGAATGAATAGAATAAGGTATTTTTAATTGTAGAATATTATGATTAATATACCATATGGGGAAAGCCACAAGGCCACAAGGGGGTGGCTTAGTGGGGTGTTCCATGTAAGGTTCAAAGCCAAGGGATAACTCATGCGGGGATCAGTAGGTCAAATTGGTAGCTCTCCTAATTAGGAGAGAGTGCCTACAATTTGATATTGCCATCAGATTGGTTCATGTTGTTAGATATGTCAAGGGGTGACTTATTGAGCGCCCCCTGTGTATTGTAAGATACATTAGCAGGCAAGTCTGGAAACTTGATTGCAACAGAAGGATCTAAAGAGCCCATGATAGGTATCAAGCTTGGAGTGAAGCAGGTGTGAGAAGCAATCCCTACAGAAACTCTTGAGCCCCTGGTCCATTTATGCCCAGCAGGCTTTATTATGCTATCATTAGGGCTGGGCGGACCGAATATGGTCTGTATACAATGTTCAGCCCTACAAGCTGCTGGCAATTTTCAACTGGTGCACATATATTTGAGGCGGGCCCAGTTTCAGTTGCTGCTATTTGTTAGCTATTTTTCCCTGGATGTGCTGAAAATTTTGTGGTGCATCAATTCCTGCTGGCTTTGGTGGATTTTGTTTATTCATATCTTCTTGATTTCAAATACAGAAAACACCCAATCAATCTTTATACTGAACCTATTTATGGGCATGGATGACACTTGAAGATGCCATCCTGTGCTGTTGCACTGCTAAACAGCATAAAAATTGAAGAGGTATCCCACCAACAATTTTTTCAAGTGCTTCAACATGCTAAACCAAGGGCAGGGGACCTTAGCATCAGGAGGGATCAGAAAAGTGCGGGCCAAAGTTTTTTACCATCCACCAAGCTGATATCTGGAGTGTTCTACAGTTAGAAAATTATCTGAGCACCTGCAACCTTGGCACAGCCTGCGGCCTGGAAGGATTTTCTGTAGTCATCAATAGCAACAGGTCCACAGAGCCCGCGGCCCTGAGGCAATCAGCTGCTCTTCTCACTTCTGGATAAAGGCTCATAGCTGGGCCAGTATATTTCACTATAGGGATTTGTACCATACAGCGGCAGCATCATCTTTTGCACTCCACTAACAAGGGTTGAGTAAGAGGAAGGGATGTGGAGGGGCGGGCCACCCTTTCATTGTCAAAGTTCAAAGGGTAACAAGATAGTCATCATCTCCCCTTGCTCATATAGGCTGCCATTGAGGCTGCCCCTGCTGCCCACAGAAGTTCTTGCAGCCCCACTGGGGCCCGGCCTTGAGGAGCAAGGCTTGAAATCACGCCCGCTTGACAGCTTCTATGGCACTGCCTCCTTCTTGACACGCCATACAACTGAGCCCCCTAATCAACCAGAGTCTGTTGTCTACCTGGGTACCCACCAGGGTTAGCTAGCCAGAGATGGTTACTGGTTGGTGGAGGTTATAATATCCTTAATTGGATCTAACCTGATACAATAGGCCCATGGACCTTTTATCTTAGAGCAGTTGGCCTGGTGGCCTGATCCATGGTGGACGCTTCTAGATGTAATGCAGGTGCCGTCCATATACTGGTCCTTCTGTTCTAGGATATAACAAAAGTTTGGAACAGTGACTGTTATTTGATGCTGTTGTGTTTGGAGGTGCGGCACAGACACATTGGGAAATCCCAACCTTAGAATTGGATCTGTATTAAGTCTTGGTTAGTTGGCAGGAAAGGTGATGCAATTACCTTGTGGCCCTGAATAATAAGTCTCTACTAGCTGTGGATAGAGAGAGGTGCTGAAGTACTTGAAGACACAACAAAAGAAATGTGAATAGAACTTTAATTACATTGGGGATAAGGAAATGGAATTTATATTGTTTAGTGATACCACAAAACAACGCTAGGACAGTAGGATCACTTGCCACAAGCACAAGTGGGGCAAGTGAGTTGCGCAGAATCAGGAAACCAAACAGTTGAATTTCCCACTTTGGAAATAGACTCATTTTGAGGAGCAAAGCAAAAGTGAGGGATTTGTCCTTGAAATAACCCAACAAAGGCAAAATCAATAAAGCGTGAATATTGGCATTCACAACATATGCCTATTCAAGTGTCTGGTGAGGTGAACCAATCAATCACCCAAACTCCCATATCCTGTCTATCAATCAGGAGCAGGGGTTCTGTTGATACCAGGATGTGATTCAATTAATATCTATTGATATTGGGCCTGGTTGGCCAGGTTTTCTGCTGGCCTCCTGCTTAGGCTGCATAGATGCCTGCCCTAGATTGTTGACTAGATCTGTTAGCCAGCTGCTACCCTGAAGACAGGAAAGTAAGGATGTGAAATAAGAAGATCTGGTGCAGGTTAATGGCTGGCATTAAGTATGTTGGGCCTTTACTGGCCATAACCCATCCTTTAACCTTAAGACAATAGACCTGTTGGAAGATGCAGAGATCACCAGGCTCTGCCAGAGTGGGATTTTCACAGATGATTGAGCTGAACCCCATCTATATGGCGCTGCGTTTTGAAAAAATTTGCTTTTGCAATAGGCAAAAATCTGGCTGGGGTGAGGGTTGGATAGAAGCAAGTGAGCTTGCACCAATGGATATCTGGTTGGAAGAGCCATCTGGCTTCAAAGACATACCAATGGTTTAAGGGATAGGCTTACTAGCTAGTGTATCATCTGAATCAGAACCTTGTCAAAGTAAAACTAGCAGCAAGGGTATATGGGACCAAGGAGTTGCTTTGATAAGGATATGGAACCTTGGACCTGGGTCCCAGATAGCTTCAAGTATAGCTTGGTGGGCTTGGCTCCTTGAGATAAGGGCTTCAGCAGATTTATCAAACATGCCTCCTTTTAAGTAAGCAGCCTCTCTGAATAAGTCTGGGAGCGGTTTCAGTAAATCTAAGTGGCATCTAGTTTCACAGAGATTGAGCCTCAGATAAAAGGGGGCCCACTTCAACTCTGACAACATTATTTCTAGGGGTGAAGATCCAAAAATATGCCATATTACCAATATATTGAAATAAAACTTATAAAATAGATCAGGGATGGTGTCATATTGTCATATTACGGCTCATAGAGCTAACCTGGCCAGAAATGAAGTGGGTACTGATAAAGACTGAACCCAAAAAGCTGCTCTGGATTTGCCTTCACCCTTTATTGGGGGAGATATGATCTGTGGTTATTAAAATCTATTATTTTGTTATTGTTGCTGCCCTTCCCAGGCTTCAGCCCATAATTTGTTATCAGATCCTAAGCAAGTGTTATAACTGAACTAATTATAGCCCAGTATTCAAGATCAAGGAAGCCAACAGTCCAAGTAGAAAAGTTCAAGGATGGAAATAAAATATAGATCTATTTGGGAAGTAGTAGCTAATATACTAGAAGGAGAAGCCACTGATCTGCAAGAGGATGCCACAGTGACAGGATCCAGGTATGATGTGAGGGGCAAATAACTGGTTGAGGGATCATCACCTGAATTTGGCTACACTCCCAATTTAAAAATATTGCCCATATCTCAACACTGGCAGAAAATTCCCTAGGTTGTTAGATACCTCTCAAGGGAACTCTTTGGGCGCCTCCTGTGTGATGTAAGACACATTGCTAGGCAATGTGTTGATCTCAGCTTCAACATTAGAGTGCCTGGTCCAATAACAATGGTAAATCTTTTAAAAGATTTCCTTTAGAGGTTATTTTCATTTCAATTTTTATTAGAAGCTCTGCTGTTAACTGCATGATTGTCTAGCTTGCAATGAACCAATGAATAAATGGCCTTAATTAGGCCAATAATGTCTTTAATGTGTTACAGCAAAGGGTATAGCAAAGAATGATATGCAATATATTGCATAACACTCTGCTAATCCAGTTCTAAATGACTACTAACAAGGAACCCTTTATCCCAGTGTTAAAAAAATTAAGCCTCAGCAGGGCGAAGCTTACCTGGGGCATAGAGAGCTTGCACAAGTGGAGGGTGAATTGGTCAAAACTGTACAAGAAGGTCAAAGACAAGGATGTAGAGTATGGGCTTTTCCCAAGCATACTGCAACAATAATCAAGTATAGAATCACCCCTACAACCAATGGGAATCACTATGACAGGGATGATTGGCCAGATAAGCTTCAGCCAATTTCAGTTGCTATCAACTCAAATGATGGATCCCATCACTCCAGAAGGTCTCCTTGATGAAGCTTCTTATAGTGTCATCTATGATTATTTAACCCCTTTACCTGCTAAAGGTTTGTTTTTATTTAAGATACATGGTTTAGCATATCAATGACTGTGGCTAAAGGTAAGGGTTGGAATTCTTTCAACTTTTTTTAGCTTTGCACACACCAGCTTCCTTTAATTGACCGCTTTTAAGGTAGGGTTAGATCTGTGAGCTCCTATTTAGCCTAGCATGGGATTTTCATATGAGTTAAGATAGCGGTCTAGCCTTATTGAAGCTGATCCTATAAAAGCTAGCCTCTTATTGAGGGTGCAACTTGAGATAATGTAATCTTATACCTTTTGGGTGGCATAAGCTGAAATGATATATTTGAGATGCCATCTATTTCCTAGAGATAAACCCAGGAGTGCAAGTCTGAGTTATTAACCAGGGGAAGCTCTGGATTCTAGAGCTCTGGCATTGTGATATATAGGCCTTATGATATTCTAATAAATATCATCTTTTGCTTCTGATTTCACCCTATGGAGCATCTTTTCATAATCATCTATTTGATACTCACCTCATTTCTAGGGACTGGTTTCTAATATTATGACACTGTCTTGAGAGGGTTGGAATGGAGATGGTATCTTGAAAGCCTAAAGGGGTGCATAGGATCTGAAACGGGTTCTTGGAAATGAGATGGGTACCACCCATCCGAGGCAGCTTTATTGTTTAAGAATGATGAGGGGGTTGGAATAAACCTTGGGTGATGAGCTATAGATAAGTTTCAAAGTGAAAGGGAAGTTTTCATGTTTACCATGCTTTGTCCATCCGAACTAAAGATGGGGGATTCGTCAAGGGCAATTGCTCCCAGCAGACGGATGGGGTTTACCAGGACGAAGATTTAAAGGATGGCGGCGGCTTCTGAGTTGGTCGGGGTTGCCTTCACGGTGGCCAGCAACTCTGAATTAAATCCAGAAAGTGGTGTTCAAAAAACATTTCTTTAACTCGGTATAGTGGGTTTAGTCCGGGATGGAAGATCGTATCGATAGTTTGGTAAGTGGTGATGGGGAAGCTAACCCCCAAGGTGGATCTGCCCCAACGCGCATTGGGTATTGGATGTAGTTGGGGAATACCTTCGAAAGATTCGGGTTGAGCTCCACGCGTCCGAGTGGCGCGGCACCGTAGGACGGGATTGCCGAGGTTCGCGCTGGTTAGTACGTACCAAGTCCACAGTTCCATCGCATCAAACATAAGCTTTAAACTAGATCTTATTTGCTGAATTAAGGGGTTATAATTATGAGCTCATAAGTGGATAGTGAGATCTGGGATAAGTAGCTTCGCTAAAATATGATCCTGTCATCCATGCTGCCTAATTTTGGTTGGTAATGTTTTGTGACGTATAGCGAATGCAAGCTGTTTTCGAAGGGATTTTATAACATGCTATGGGATCTGCTGGAGCCACTCTGGATGACTTTGGAAAGAATTGGATATAAAAAATACTTGAGCCAGCGGCATACCATACACTACATATACCCCATGGAATTAAATCGACATTATGAAGTTCACCGTTGTTTTGGGACTCATTGGATGTGCAATCAAAGCCAACGCGACAAGCAATATCCAAGAAGCGGATACTGCAGTCCACGTCTCCAGTTACGACAATATGTACACCTTGGTGAAGTCATATTGTGGAACTTGGAGTCCCACCCGGGGAAATGGCTTGGCTCTCTCCCCTGAAAAGTTCTTTGTGGATTACCAAAGTTATGAGACCATGGCTGCTACGCTTGAGGATTGGGCATCGCAGTCCCGTATTGCAACGTTTATCCCATCAATCGGTAAAACACATGAGGGGCGTGATATCTTTGCATTCAAGATTGCCACCAAAGAGAACAGCAATACAAAGAAGAGCCTCGTGTTTAACGGCGGACTGCACGCAAGAGAGTGGATATCCTCAGCCACTACAATCTACTTGATCCACAAGCTTCTGGAAGAGTCTGACACGCCAAGGATCAAGCTACTTTTGAATGGGTTTGAGTTCCACTTCACGCCGTTAGCAAACCCCGATGGGTACGAATTCTCCCGTCTGCCCGGAGAATGCATGTGGCGCAAGAATCGCCGGAACAACCGGGATGGAAGCTTTGGAGTTGATCTCAACCGCAACTGGGATGAGCACTGGAGCCCAAGCAACATCTCTTCTGCCAAGGATACCTACCAGGGACCCTATCCGCACTCGGAGCCCGAAGTCCAAGCGCTGGCCAACTACCTGCTGGCAATCCCACGTGGCTATGGTGGCATTGACTTCCATTCCTATAGCCAGTTGATCCTACGCAACTGGGGGTGGTCGGCACATCCCTCCACCAATGAAGATGCCCTTGTTGAATTGAGTCAGAACATGCAGGTAGCATTTGAAACCAAGGGGTATATATTCGACTCGGTCAGGCTTCCTGAAACCCACTTGGCGGCAGGAAATCTAATGGATTGGATGGCAGCCAAAGCCAAGCTGGTCGCATTTGCCGTTGAGTTATGCCCTATGGAGGCCCCCTACTTCTTCCTCAAAGGCGACGACATCCTCCGCTGCGCTGAAGGGGCCTACGCAGCAACGCTGGCCTTCTCAGAGTATCTCTTGGAGAATGGCAACATTCCTCAGAATTACCCTTTTAGAGGCTAAAATGAAAGTATTTCTGCTTTACCCCCAAGAATATAGATCTTTATTGAAAGATTAGTATAAACCCATTTAACTTTACTCCAATATTTAAAAACCTACCAACCCCCAGCTTTTGGGGCAGGATCCATTAGTATTGTCTTTGATCCTGTCGCAACATCTTTGATTAACCCTCTTGGGAAACCATTTCCCCAGAAATGACTTGGTCGTCAAGTAAAAGGTGGCACTAGCATCCAATCCAGATATTATACTAGGATCAAACATATGAGTTCAAAGGGAATCCAGATCTACAAAAGCTCCATGGAAACTAGGTGGCTTATCACTTCACTATATAACACTCTTATTTAATTTCCTCCTTATTCTCGTAGTTTATACTTTCCAAAAGTATAAAGTAGTTTTAATATATATCATCTTCATTCAGAAGGAAGGAATCAAATGCTTTTATATGATCGGAGAGAAGGGTGACTTTAAAAAGAAGCTTAATCCAATACACAGTTTGATTCCAATTGCTATTACACAGTCAGCTAATTTGAGTTTCCTTGGAAGAAAAACACGAAAGGACAGCTTTGACTTCTAGTATGAAAAGATTCAAGGCAAGTAGCGGTGCACCTAAACCCCTGCAGATAAAGTTGCTGACAAACGATCCACCAAATAACAAAAGGATGGCCGCAAAGGTTTACCCATTTGACAAAAATGTTACCGGCAGCTTTCTTGAGACGCCAGCAGTTTGTTTATATATAAACCTATAATACTTCACGCCACAGTTAAATTTAAATACCGTCTTATTTCAACTCTCAAATATCCAAACTTATTAATTTTTAACTTAATTTCCTAATAAAAAAGCACGCAACGGCTGCAAAGCTTACAAACCACCCCTCTATAAGCAGATCTCATATACCGATTTCAACTGGCTTCTGAAAAGATAGCGTAGCCATAAAACAAGGATGCAAAACAAAGAAATCCCACCAAACCCCTTAAACTATATAAAATACAACATCTCCAAAACAAATCCCCTTCACCCACATGCTTTCCGTAGAGGCTTTCACTGAGGAAGGGATCATCATAAAAGCACGGATGAATAAAGCTACCCCCCTTAGAAACCTTCAAGGATCTTGTGACCGTACAACAGTTGCTGTTGAGTGTTTAGCCAAATGGATACTCCAAAATATAAGAATATTCTGCTCTTGCTGTTTATTTCATATGCTAGGGTTAACTGGAATTCTTCAGATAAAGATTCCTGGAAACTTGGTATCTATACTAAATAAAAGAATATAATATGAGTTGGTAGTTAGGCCGTACCAGCTAGCAGAACTGAGGCAAGATTGGCCAAGTCAATCTTGGGGACTAGGTGTATCACAAACAATTCAATCAACTCCAAAGGTTAATTAAACATACCCACAGAAATGATTAACAAGGATGTAATCATTGGGCCAAAATGGACTTGACCATGTCAAGTAAGGACTAGGTGTCTTTAAACCAAGTTGATTAATCACATAGGTTAATCAGGTTAATTGGCAGGGCATCAATTAACTGATATAAATCTGAATACGTGCAAAGGTGCATGGGTATTCAGGTTTTCTCAGCTGGTTCCCAGTTGGAAAATTGATAGCTGAGTTTTGAAACGGGTATATTCCACAGGGGTTTGGTGCCAGGAGCTGAGGAAGCTCCATGCTGAATTGATACATTGAGATAAAGGATGTCATGTGATTCCGTCTCATTGTAGGCTAATTTTCATAGGCTAAGAATTACAGGGATCTTTTAGGCAAAGAATTAGGTTTGGATGACTCAAATGTCATAGATCATGTGACATGAATCATAGGTTGGTTCAGGAACTGAAGGGGTTTCAGCTGAATATGCACCAAATGGTATATAAGCAAAAAAGCTAAGTTTTAATAAAGATATATTGTTAATTTTGACTTTTCCCCTCAATCACCTTTTCAATTGTTATGTCTTCTTTGTTATCTTTTGAAAGGGCAAGATTTGGAGTACTTTGGGTGAAAACAGCAGCTGCCAGAAAATAAGTTCCTACAAGCACTCTTGAGGAAGCTTGGGCAAGTTTGGAGGTCACCAAGACTGTGCCTGAGGAGGCTTTGGTGGAAGTAAAGCTGGGTTTGAAGAATTATATTCCAACTACTTTGCAAAAAAAGGAACCCCTGCTCAGGGAGATTGAATCTATGCATGGGATTCATGGAGCCTGTTAGTAGGATTTGACAAAACTTCACAACAAGTGAAAGCCATGGCAAATTGTGAAATTGAGGCTTTAAGAGTAAGAGAGGAAAAGAGTGCCAAGATTGTGGCTCATTGGTGGGATGAAAACAAAGCATTGTCCCATAAAATTGCCTCCCTGGAGGCAAAGCTCCTTGAAGCTTTGTCACAGGAAGGTAGCAAAAATAAGACTCAAGGGCAGGATAATGGTAAGTTGGACTGGTTGGACCTGGATCTATCACAGATCTGCAATTTTTAGCACAGCGGATTCTAGGCTTAGATTTGACATAAATAAATCAATCCCATCTATTGGCTGCTGAATGAAAATAAGAAAGTTATGTAAAATTCCAAGGTTAAAAGCTAATATCCCTATTCAGTGTCCTGTGGATGTTCTACCATATAATCTTATTATAAATATGGATTGTTGGTATAAAGATTTTGAATGGGCACATAGCGTCAACTAGTATCTATAACTCATAAGGAGGAAGAGAACCAAAAGAAAGTATGGATTAAAGGTAGGCTGCTCCACCTTGAAAGGTTCATCCCAAACCAATTCCAAGATGGCGTTTTCTGCATCAGAAATATTGGGATGCTGAAAAGTAGGTAGGTCATGCCACTTTGAAAACGGCACTTTGATTTACGCCATCTCAAATTAAATTCAAGATGGCATTTTTTATGTTAGTATTTTGAATCACAAAAAATAAAATGAATAATAAAATTGGTCAAATTCACTTATTATTCTATAATGCAGCATCTCAAAAGTACACCATCTCAATTTTGTCATTTTGAGTCAAATTAATTAAATCTTATTTTGCTAACTTTATTTACATATGAAAACACTTAGTGTGGGGCGTGTTTACGCCATCTTGACTTTATGTCATTTCAAATTACGCCATCTATCTTAAACTAAAATAAGCTTATTCCCACACTAAATCAAAGCCTGTTGTATAAAATCAGAAGATGTTCCTATAGCATTAATCCAAGACACTTATATTAAGAACAACTTAAAATAATGCCACTATGGTTGTGGTGCAGGGCGCCGCCTGCAGATATTACCATATTGAGACTACTACCCTATAAGGAAAAGTATAGGGAAACTGCTACCATTTCTTGCGTTTTTGATTGGAGAGTTACCCATTGAAACATAAAGATCAATTTCTGATTAGCCACTAATTGATGTACCTGCAGCTAACCGCAGATGCATCAGAGAGTGACCCATTGAGGTGACTTTTATTTGGGCAATTAGTAGCTCATTAATTTTCCCAATTTGTAATTTGGTATAGAGATCTTTTGTCCCTTACCAACAAGTATGACCCTCAGATAAACATTCTGAAACTCTGTTTTAGACCTAGTTCCCAAAAATTGGCCCTACTTTTGCTGCAACCACCTGACCCAGAGATCACATGTTTAGATGTTCACATCCCACCCAATCTAAACCCTTTCTCTCTGAATATTTCCCAAAATTTTTCACCCCATAATAATAGCTTAGTTCCTGGCCAGTCCAGACTTCAGTCAGGATGACTCACCCTTTCTTTCCCCTCCCCCCACTTCCAACTATATAAGGCCCTCAGATAGCCCCAATAAAGACATCATTGGATAGAATATAACAACCAACTCAACATTCTTAGATTACTTGCAGAGCTCAAATAGAGAACTTCTGTTGTGAAAGGAGATAATAGTCCTGCTGTGTTTCCACAGTTGCTGCTCAGCTACTCCAACCTTACCCTTAGAACCCTTGAGCACCACAGATAGAAAGCTTGAGCATCTTCAGGCCATCTCAGTAGCACTGTCAACCAATGTATGGGCCTTCTGCAATAAACTATTGCACTTCTTATTTTTTCAGTTTCATCATTTTTTTACTTTTATTTAGCATTTGGTACAAATATTTGCTTATTTTAAAGTACATGGCATATCTATAATAGATGAAAATGGTTGGTTTTGTGTAGATTTTGACTTTTTCCCTTTACAAAGCCTTGTTGCTTCTAATCCACCCCCTTTTTATTGCAGATTTAAAATTCTGAGGACTTTTTAAGACTAAAAATGGGTTTTAAGTTTTATTTTTTTTGGGTTTCTCTGTTTTTTTTGGAGTTCAAAAAAACTAAATTTTTAAACCCTGTTTTTCATAATTGCAATGCCGCAAATTGAAATGGTGCTTTTACTATAAAATCAAGATAACCAAATTTCAAGATGTCCTATTTTGAGGTAGCGTTTTTTTGAGATGCAGTTTTTGAAATGGCATGCCCTACCAAAAAGTAACATGGTTAATTTCCACCCATAAATCTATGGTATAGTATCTTGAAAGCACACCATCTCAAAATTTCCATCCCAAGAAAAATTAATGGAACCTCATCCCCCAACTTTACCTGCATACAGAAACACCTAGTTTGGAGCATGTTTACGCCATCTCAGATCCACATCATCTACCACCTACTCATACCAGCACCAAACCAAAGCCTTTTTATTCATCCAGAAGATGTTCTAATAGTATCAATCCCAGACACTAATAATAAGAATGGCCTAAACCAGCACCACTAAGGTAGCCCTACTATTGTTTATTGGTGCCATCCATCAAAAGGACATTTGATATAGGCTGTTTATTTCTTATCTATACAGGGATACACTGAAAGTGATTTTTAATATATAACAGGTTATTAGTGGCTATATTATGTAAATTGGGAATCCCACCACCTCAACTTACATTGCTTCAGACTCTATTGGGGTCCATACCACCCATCTGTTTTGGTGCGCACAATGCCTAGGAAAAGATTGCTGGAACCATTTATGTCACTGTAGTACGCTATAACAACTTCTCAACTCTCAGCTTGCACTTTTAAAAAGCATTATTTAATGCCAAAAAACGCTTGTTCAAAAAATGTAAGAACCCTTCTGAAAAATTTGCATACATGTGACCATACAACCACCACCTGACCCATTTAGCCGAATAAATATGCCAAATGATATCGAATTATTGTGTTTTTATTATGCATTTTATATAGACAAGTTTAGGGGATTCTTTGGATAAAGGTTCCTGGAAGCTTGGTATCTATACAGAATGGAGGATAAAGTATTGGCTTGGTAGTTAGGCCAAACTAACTTGCAGGGTAAAAGCAAGATTGGCCAAATCAATCTTGGAGACTAGGTGTCTCACAAACAATTTAATTAACCCCAAAGGTTGATTAAAATTTACCTATGAATATGATTATTGCAGATTCAATCATAGGGTCAAAATGTACTTGGCTGTGTCAAGTAAAGACTTGGAGACTTTGTAATGAATTAATTAACCATAGAGGTTAATTAATATAATTGACAAGGGATCAATTAACAGAAAACAATTAAATGCAACAATGGTGTTCTGGTATTTAGAATTAATCAGCTGGTTCACAGTTGGAACAATAGTAGCTTGGATCAGGATTGGATAAACTCCACAGGGTTTTGGCGCCAGGAGCTAGGAGCTCTTCAAGCTGAAACAATACATTTCAACAAAAGGAATCAGGTGATTCCAGGGTAGAACACATCATTTTGAAAACGGCATCTCAAAAAATGCTATCTAAAATTACGCCATCTCAATTTATTAGTAAAACCACCATTTTGATTTATGGCATCACAACTAAGAAAAACTAGGCTTAAAATTATATATTTTTTGAACTCCAAAAATAACCCAAAAAATTCACAAAAAATAAAAACAAAAAACATTTCTAGGCTTAAAAAAGCCTTGTAATTTCAAATCCACAATAAAAATGGGGTTGATTAGCAGCAACATAGTTGCATAAAGCCCAAAAGTTAAAATAATCCCAAAAACAACTATTTTCATCTATTTTAACTATAAAATATACTTTATAATAAGCATATAATTGTACCAAATACTAAAAAATTCAAAGAATGGTAAAATCAAAGGAAATAAGAGAGAAGATAAAGAAGTGTTTATTGAGAAAGGGCTCAGACATTAGCGGAAAGAGCAACTGAGATGGCCTGAAGATACTCAAGCTTGCTATTCTTGGGATAGTAGGCAAGTACCACCTTGCTGATTTCAGTATACTTTTTCACTGCTTTGGTCTTCTTAGGGGGATCACCCTTGGTATTCATACCAGTCTTAAAGAGGCGGGCATAGATGGTCTGCTGGGTTTTGAGATGCATCATTATCTTATTGAATTTGCGCTTATGAACCCGGACTCTTGTTGCAAATTGACTATGCCTCCCTTCAAGGGAAGAGGTGGTCTTGATCAGGCCATCTTTACCTGCTTAAAGCAGTTTAACTGGATTGAGTCACTGCCCTTTCTGATTCAGTTTTCTCCTAGAAACACTCCAACCCATTGAGTTTCAAAATACTCAATGAACAGAGCAAAGGCTGCCTGGTTGGCAAGGATATATGGATGGCAGAGGAGGGCGTCGTAAAAGGCATTGGTATCCTCCTTTCTCACAAGGGCAAGGGCAGAAAAGCAGTTGAAAACGTCCTTGGCTTCTTTAGTGCCTTCAGAGTTGACCAGCTCATGAAGATCAGAGCACTTTTAGAGGCAACAGCAAGTGTCTGCCAAAAGTGGCAGTAGCATCCCTGGGGGGAGCTCTTTAAGACTTTAATAAAAGAATTTGCCTGAGCCTGTTTGAAATCCACTACCAGGTATTCATGGTAGGGAAGACTTTCTGGCTGCTTTTTGGTTGGGGTGGCTTCCTCTTTCTGGGACTGGACTTTCTTTTTGCACCCTCTGGTCTCCTTTGGCTCCTCTTCAATGGTTGGGAGGATCTCATCCAACTTGGCCTTTAAAATTGTAAGAGCACGGACATAAGTTTCCTGCTTCTTATTTGGGAGAAAAAAGAAGACCAGAGGAAGAACTAGATTTCCCACCTGACCGTGAATAGTCCAAAGCTGGCTAAATAGCTTTGGGCAGGTGGAGAAAGTGCCATCTGCAAGCCATGTTTTGCATTTCAACAGGTTGCGCAGATCCTGTGAGGTGGCAAAGCAAATAATGCACTCATGGGCATGTTGCTTGTTGTTGTGGAGAAGGAATCTCTCCTCATGACAAGATAGTTTTTGTTCCTCAGTCAATATCAACTGATCAATTGATGAAGCACTGACGCCTTTAGTGCTCAGAGCATACCTATGATCAGTGAGATATCTATGTAATTTAGAGGCGCCACCAACAGTGGCAAGTTGGGTATTCTTTAAATTGAGGAGGGCATCATTGATAACCTCAGTGGTGGTTTGATCTTTGGTGGTTGGGATGACCTGGAAAAGAAACCAGCAGATCAGTTGGCACAAGGGGTTAAAAGGCTTGGCACAGTCATGCCCAATAGTCAGGGCCTTGAACCTAGTGAACCTGTGACAGATCCAGGAAATTCATGCTTGCTTTTTTATTATCCCAGTCTGATTCTTTTACGGGTTGACAGGGAATCCTTTATGTAAGCTTTGATGAACTTGGATTCCAGGCAAGCAATCTTGGCATTAAACTTGTCGCCATCTGGTGATCACTTCCACGTTTTTTGCTTCCCATAGTCTTAGCTGCAGACCATCTCTTTCATTCCATGGTAGTCTTATTTCAGTTAAAAGCCAAAAACATAAAGCATAAAAAGATTGAGGGGAAAGCAACCATTGTCACAATAAGCATCATCTTTTATTAATTATTATCATGTTTTCATTATATACCAATTGGGGTATATTTGGCTGAAAACCCCTCTGGTTCCAGAATCACACCTGGATTCCTATCACATGGTTTATGACATAACAGCGTCATCCAATCCAGATCTTTACCAAAAAGATCTTCACACTCTTAACCTATAAGAATGTGCCCTAATAAATTCCAGAATCACCTGATTCCTTCCATGGAAATGTATTGCTTTGTCTTGCAGCATTCCAGACTTCCGGCGCCAAAACCCTGTGGAATATATGTATTCCTGATCCAAGCTATCCTTGTTCTAACTGGGAACCAGCTGATCAATCCTGAATGCATAGACACCATTGTCTACATTTAGCTGTTTTTTCACATTTAATGGTTTTTTCCCATTAAAAACCCATTAAAACGCTTCAAAACTCAAACCAGGCGCCACTGCAGCGCCCAGGAACTTTCCCAGGCGGCGCCTGAAAAATTTGATAGCGGCGCCTTGGCGCTTCACAAATCCATTAGGCGGCACTTTTAACCTAATTAATTTGCCAACACGGCGCTTTTAAACCACAATTTGGGGGTTTACTTTTGGCTAACCTTAACCAAACTTCTTGACACAGTCAAGGCAATTAAACAATATAATTAAATCCTCATTAATTATATTCCAAGCATATATTAATTAACCTTCCCAGTTAATTAATCCGTTTGAAGACAACAAGTCTTTACTTGACACAGTCAAGTCTATTTTGGCCCTATGATTAAATCCTCATCAATCATATTCCAGGGTATCAATTAATTAACTTTCCCAGTTAATAAATTAAGTTTGAGACACCTAGCCTCATAATCTGAATTTTTCAGATTATTCATTACGGCCCTCAATTAGTACAGCCTAATTGATTCCTGGGTAATCCATTACTACACTGTAAAATCTCTCCAAGGCCAATCCTATTGTTTTGAATTTCAACCTATGAAATTCATCACAATTCAACCTCTTTGTGAAACCACAGCCCAATGTGACTGTAGTACGGTCACAGAACCCATAGGTGGTGAGCCTTGCAGGGCAGCCAACATTATCACATTTATAGTGATGTTGGTGGATTGGTTTCTTTTCATTGTTACAGCTGAAGCTGTAGCCCTTTTAAAAAAGCCAGCTCCTCCTTTCTTAGTCATTATGAGGTAGTTGGCTGGGTATGTGGTGGGCACAGCAAAGGTGCCATTTCAATTGCAGATATTGTAGACAGTATTTAGATCTGAGAGCTCAATTTGCTCATCCACAGGAGCACCAGGCTCAGGCTCCTGTTCCTCTTCCTCTTCAGGCTCTGAGGTGGGATCAGAGTGGTGGTTAAAGTTGAATAACTTTTCCTGGGGACCTGAAGGGGAGTAAACAAATGGAGAGTGGGGAGGGGTTGGGCTTGTTTCCTCAGGTCCAGGGGAAGGCATGGGTGTCTTGGGGCGGGCTTTACCCTTAGTAGGCTGCTTTTTAGGGGTAGTTTAGGCCTTCTTGGACTTGGGAGGAGTGACATTGGACTTGGATGCCTTGGGCGCAGCTTTGATGGTAGGCTTGGGAGGCATCTAAAAGTGAATTAGTATCAAAATATGGGAGATTTGGGGGTTGTTTTTAAAGAGAAAAATGAGAATGTTTTTAATATAACAGTAGTAATCTTTTTACATAGAATTATAGAAAAAGTCTTAAAATATATAATATCAAAATTCCAATGTTTTTTTTGTAAAAATATATTTTTATTAGTAACACAAGTATGCAAAACTTTGAGTTTTGACTGAAAACTTGCAGTCAAAATGGCGTTTTTGAAGTGACATAATCAAGGTGCTGTAGCTCAAAAACATAGTGTTTTTGACCATTTTTTATATTAAATTAACAAATTTCTGGTGGAGCTACCTAAACTGGGCCAAAGAGTAAAAATTGAATATTTAAAAAACTAGCTTATACAACTGGGGTTAAAAAGTACCCAGTTAATTGGAAGAGATCAAAAAATATATATCCGCAAAGTTTCAGGCAATTTCTTACATTTTTTATTAATATGGTTGTTAATGTCAATTTTTACTTTTGAAAAGTGGAAAGCAAGAATTGCGGTGAGGGAATTGATATAGCATAGACTGGCGTCATATGTAATTTCCTCTTATTTTTCCTATTCATTGTGCGCATCAAATCAATTGGGTGATATGAAACTTGGTGGAATTTGAAGTGACGTAAATTGAAATGGTGTAATCACCCCCTTCCATATTAAAATTACTATTAAAATATTTTATTAAGAGAACCCTTATCAACATATCCATGTATAAGTAAGCTATAAATTACATATAACAAAAATGCTTTTTTTTACCCGGCAATGATAATCACTAGAAGGACTATCATAATAGCGTCTTTTTAGGTTGTTCCTTTTTATAAGTGTCTTAGATTAATACTATAGGAACATCTTCTGGCACTATATAAAAGGCTTTATTTTAGTTTGGATATAAGATTATTATAGTTAAAGATAAATAGTGTGATTCAAAATGACGTAAAGTTGAGATGGCGTAAACACACCCCACACTAAGTGATTTCATATGTAAATAAAGTTAGCAAAATAAGATTTAATCAATCTGACTTGAAGTGACAGAATCAAGATGGCGTAAATTTGAGATGCCACATTATAAAGGTATATGTAAATTTTAACTATTTTATTGTTTGTTTTATTTTTTTGTGATTCAAAATTACTAACATAAAAAATGCCATCTCAAATTAAATTTGAGATGGCATAAATTGAAGTGCTGTTTTTGAGATGGCATGTCCTACCATTCCAGAGTTTATTAAGCACACTCTCATAGACTGGGAGTGTGAAGAGCTTCTGGGTAAAAGATCTTGGTTGGATGCCACTGTTAAGTCATAGGCCACATGGCAGGAATCCAGGGATGATTCCTGAAATGAAGGGGGTTTCAGCTGGATATGTCCCACATGGTATATAAGTGAAAACAGATAAACATTAAATAAACATATTAAGTCAAAATTCAATGCTTCCCCCATCTTATTTTTTGTTTATGTCTTCATAATTATTATTTGAAAAGCAAATTTTGGAGTTCTTGGAGTAGAAAATGCTACTGTACGTAAAGAGGTTCCCAAAAGATCCCTGGAGGATGCCTGGGAGGACCTCAAGGTAGCAAAGCAGTCTCCAAAGAAGTCATTGGTTGAAGGCAAGTCTACTTTTGAGGAGCTTTATTTGGAATATTTTGCCAAGGAAGGAACACCCGCTCAAGGAAATTGAGTCTATGTGTGGGACTTGTGGAACTTGTTTCTGGGGTTCAACAAGATTTTTTAACAGATGAAGGATGCAGCAGATAGAGAAATTGAAGGTCTCAAACTATGTGAAGAAAAAAGTATGAAAATAATGACAAGATGGCGGGAGGAGAATAAGATGCTAAACCAGAAATTGTCTCTCTAGAGACAAAGCCCACCAAAGCTTTTTTATAAGAGGGGTCCAGCAATAAGAGTCTCAACAAAACAAGTATGGTAAGTCTGATAGGATGGTCCTGGATCCTCTACAATACATGTACTTTTTATCTCCTATAAACAGCTATATAACTTCACCCCAGTTGTATAAGCAAACTTTTGAGCTTATAAGGGTTTACTCTTTGGACGGTCACAATGGCTCCACAGCAAATGTTTTGATCTGAGGTAAAAATATGTGGATCCCTCCTGCTTTTGCCTCACAATCATCACATCTAAAAATGCCCCATCCTGGGGGCAAGCTTTAACTCAACCCCCAAAGTTTTGCATGCTTGAAATGTAAGAAAAAAATACTTCAATCAATAAGGGAAGACGTTCTTTTATATCAAACACTTTCAGCTATTCTCTGCAATCCCATGCAAACCTTTATATATTTTTTAACAGAACAGTATTATTTTTGCTTTGAAAGTTTCCCTCTAAATTAACAAGCTTTTGATACTAAACTATCTTTGGATGCTCCTAAATCTACCAGAAAAGCTAGGCCTGCCACCTTCAAGAGCACCAAGGACGCCACTAACCCCCAAGGCTAAAAAGGTCAAGCAATCTCCCAAGAAGAAGCCTGATAAGGCAAAAGTGCCTCTCAAGACACCCATGATCTTGCCTGATCCAGAGGAAACCAACCCTCCCCACTTTCTCTTTTATGCTCCCCCTTAGACCCTCAAGAGAAAATTTTGATTTTTAAAAGACACTCTGACCCCACATCTAAACTAGAGGGGGAGCAACTCAAGAAAAATATCCCTGTTGGAGCACATAATGGGCTGTGGGATATCCTTGCCATCCATAATATCTGCAGCCCTGACCAGGTTTCCTGAGAGCTACCCAGCTGTGCTCAACTAGGGGAGATTTGGATCTGGGCATAAATCTACTCCTTCAGCTATAAAACCAAGAAAGTGGCCATCCCCAGCCCAGTTATGGATGTGATACCCAAGCTGCCCAGAAAGGCTCATGACATAAGCTGTACTAGGTCCCAGGCCCCAAATTTAGAGCATAGCTGTACTGAGCCCTTTGTTCTCCTTACCAGATTATAACCTGTACCTCTACCAGTTCATTATAATCAGTAAAGGTAAAACTGTAACTCAGGTTGCCAATGACGCTGCATTGACTTCAACAGCTTCCAGCCAGCCTCTTATGGGGATGCAGAAGAGCTTCAGAGGTACTTTACTGGCCAGTGCTATGCCTTGAGCACTGAGAGAGTCAGCTGCATCTCTGTGAGATCAGCAGATCCTATCTTAGGAACAGAAGCATCACTATTATGAGGAGCAATCCCCCTCTACTATAAGAGAGGAAATGCAATGGGGCACTAGATCTGCCTTGCTGCATGCCTGGATTTGGGTACCCTCTTCAATCAGACAGCTTGGATATGGGATGTGCCCCTTCCACCTGCCTGAAGCTCTCCAGCCAGCTTTGGGATACCCATAGGTGAGTTGGTGATCTATTGCCCCCCAGCTTTTGTTCCCTTCCTATAAAAAAGCGGGCTGTATATGCCTGGGGCCCTATAACTTTGGGGATGAACTGGATGAGATGATCTTAACCCTGGAAAAGACACCCAGAGAGACAGTGGGGTGCAAGGGAAACCCCTGACCCAGAAGAGAAGGGAGGTGTCTCAGAGGACTGGGCAGACTGCATGCCTCACCCATTGGGCAGTCAATCTTAAACAGGATAAAGCCAACACCTCCATAAAGGACATAGGAAGCTCTCCCCTTAGAGTGGATACTAAAACTTCCAGAAAGCTTTCTATTGCACTTCTTGCAATGTGCAGGTCCCCATGGGTGTTTCAATGCAGAGGGGGTCAATAGAATAAAGATGTCTTCAGCTGCTTTGCTGCCCTGGATCCAGTGAGGAAGAAAGAGGTGACCGTCTTCCATGATATCTCTTATGTGACCATACTATATCCTTGCCAACTAGGCAGAATTTTCTCCCTTTACCAAGCGCTTTGAGACATGATGAGGTAAAGCCTTCTAGGGAGAGCACCAGATTTGAAAAAGGTGTAGCTCTGTTATCTGTAGCTGCTTTAAGAAGGCCAGGTACAGCATAATAAAAAACTTTATCTTGAAGGGTGGCACAGCTGATTTCCAACAGGGGTCCAGGTTGAGAATCTTAAGCTTAGAAGAGGTTTTTACACCTAAAGACTCAGAAGACCATCTCTATCCGCCCCTTTAAGGCTGGGAGAAGAACATGGACAGCCCCCAAGCCAACAAAGGCTGTGGCCAATGTAGTTGTAGAGCTTTGCTAAAGTTATGAAGTGTCAATGAGATGGGGAACAAAGATACAATTTAAGAAAGCATTTACTACCAAAAGCATCATCAAGGTTGAAGCTTGTAATTAGTAAACTCCAAGTAAAAGTATCAGGGAGAGAAAATAAAGAAAGCTAGAGCAAAAATAAAGAGGCATAAACTTTAAGGAACACAGCAGGATCTTGCAAGCAAATGATCTGGAAATCTGGTCTAACCATACCCTCAATTACTGAATCAGGGGTCTAAACCAGAAGTCTGGAGACTTCAGGCACCACAAAATTGACACTCTGGCTCAGGAGAAGCTGTATGAGCATATAGGTTAACAGAAGCTTCATTCCTATGGAGTTTATTTTTACAAAAAATGAAAGCTGTGGTTTTCAAATGCTTATGGTTTTATGAAACTACTGAGGCAGTCCTGAGCTCCAGCCCATTTTTTATGAGTGTTTGGGATAGAATGCTGGCATCATCAGAGGGAGTTTTCTTGGCTGGGTCATCTGAACTGACCAAATTTTTATGACATCCTATTTTGATTTTGGGGTCAAAAAATACCAGACAACCAGATTTTTGGGGATTAAGGCGTTAAACAGCTCTTTTCAACTTTTGTCAACTATTCATTGGTTTGGCCACAACCCACTTCTGGACATTAGCTTGGTCAATATCAAAAATGTTTTACGGGCTCTTTCTTGAGCCTGGCTTCTTGATGCTCAGATTTTTGAGGATGAGCAATTCCAACCAAGATGGAGCTACCCATGACCGTCAAGTATCAAGGCATCTGCAAGGCAGCCCTAGCCTACTATCCCAAGGAGGGAAAGCTTGAGAATCTTCAGACCATTTTTGTTGCTTCTCCAACTAAACTTTATAGCCCTTTCTCAATAAGTTCTCCCTCCCATACTTTCCTTTTATTTTGAAACTTTTGATATTTTCTTCAGTAGTTAGTTATTATCAGTGAATAGAATAAATGGTAGCTTATGAATAGAATAGCAGAGAGGGCTTCTGTAACATTTTGGCTTTGGAGTTTTGCACAGCCTTTCTGGTACAGATTGGCCCTATTTCTATTCTAGATCTGGAGTTCTAGGGCCTTGGATACTTTTTCAAAGCTTAACATGTGTTTTTTTGCTACCAACATTAACACCTGTTGAGATGGAGCTCTTTGCAGATGCAGGGGCATGATTTTATATGCCACATCAGAAACCTATTCCAAGATTGCTGTTGAGATTAGTGATCAAGGATGCCAGCTGCTACAACAGAGCCATGGGCCAATTTGGTCATGCCAATCCCATAAAGTTTGGTACTGCAGCCACAAATGGCATCCTGATTCTACTTTAAATACAAGCCAAGGACAATGATCAAACCTGGGGCCTGCACTCTGCAGCCCAGCAACTGTGGTCAACTCAACCATATGGATGTGAGAGTGAGAGTTGAAAAGTGAGAATCTAAAATTGGCCAAGCCAACACCTCTTAAATTTTAGGATCAGATCAGAGCAATCCATTTGGAATTGAAGATTGTTATGGACATTTAGGGTACTTTTTATTTATTTTTTCAGGTAAAAGAGGCAAGAAAAACTGGTTAATTTATTACAAAAGCCACTTTTAGATTCTCATTTTTGAACCCTAACTCTTTCATTCATACAGTCAATTTTACCACAGTTGCTACCAGCCCAGAGGGCCAGCTGGCCACAAATTTTTGGGATTGAATCTGAGGAGTATCTAATTAGGAAGCCACAGAACAAGGATGCTTTATCAAAACCTGAGAGAATTGAATCCAAAAGCACTGTACCTAAATTTCAGCCCTACTCAGAGGCAGCTGCTGACCAAATAAAGGTTTCACCCAATTCAAGATCTGAACTGGCAATAGAAGTCAGCAGAAATCACCTCCCAGCATTGTGGCTAGCTTGCATCTGGCCAGCTGCCCAATCTTAGGAACAAGGGTTGTAAGCAGGAAGCTTTCCCTGTCTATTTATCAATACCAGCCAGCTATGGTATGCCCATACCTGAAGCCTGTGTAAGGCCCCAGTTTCCTGAAACCTGACTGCCCAAAGTCCAGATGCCCAATCAAAAAGATCTAGCTGGGAAAGTTAGTATAAAATCCCTGGTAAGTTTTTATTGTAACTGAACCAATGATAGTTCAGTATTTGATTGGGGAAGACAACAGTATAATAGAAAGGACAAGAATAAGAATAATAAGATGATTTTTATTGGTTGTTATTATGACTAATATACCATATGGGAAAAGCCATAAGGTCACAAGAGGGTGGCACAGTAGCAGATTTCATATAAGGGTTGTGAACTTAGAATAACTTGCATGAGGATCAGCATGTTGAATTGGCAGCACTCCTAATTAGAAGATAGTGCCTGCAATTTGACACTGCCATCAGATTGATCCATGCTGTTAGATATATCATGGAGCAATTCATTGAGCGCCCCCTGTGTATTGTGAGATATGTTGGCAGGAAATGATGGAATCTTGGTTGCAATATTTGAATAAGACATTGATGTCATTTTGATGATAGAAATGTGATGACCTTTGGACCAACAGATTCCACCTTATCTAGTTCCTGTTTTCTATCATTTTAACACATTTCCACCAGGGCCTTCTGCTCCTGCCTTGCTGCCCGCTGAACCTGAGGACCTGTTGCTTGAGTTATTTTGTCCTCTTGGTGCTCTATTTGATCATATGAATTTCACCAAATAATCACTCAACTGGCCTATTCAGAGTTTAATCTCAAAAGGATCCTTCTGGATGACCTCTTTGCCTGAACTAGAGTACATTAACACATCAAGTGCAAGGACACCTGGTACACTGTTCAACCATGTCTATTTAGGGATAAGTACAGCTACTTGCCTACATACCTAGTACCAATGACTTCTCCTGTTACCCCTGGGCTGACTGCCCACAAGATTCTGTTACCATTAGTGGGACCATCTTTAATCAATTATTTGGAGTATTGTAAATTGCTATTGCTGGCTTGGTGGACTCTATGGTGCTCACTTCTGGACCCTGTTTGATGCTCAGATGTGCTCTCTCTAATATTATCAAGTTAGTACCAGTCTTGTGGTGGGTGCTTCCCTCTGGGCTGTTAGCCCAGCCTGCACTGCATTGGCTGACCCACCTGGTGCCAATTATCCTGCTGGCTACCAGGAAGCACCAAAGCACATCCCAAAGATGCTTCAAAGCACCAGGGAGGGCAACTGATACTTTGAATGGGCCACCTGCTGCATATAAAATTTTCTGGGGCTGTGGCACCAACTTGAGCTATTGATGGCAGCTGCTGCAGCTCTAGGTTTTAAGCTTGAACAATTTGACTGGTAATAATGAGCAGATACTTTGACTTATACAGAGCCTCAGGGATAAACCATAAATGAGTGGGCCCAGATAACTATCACATGCTCACACTAGAAAGGGCCATCTGGGCTAGGTGAGTGGTAGAGAACCATACCACTGCTGTAGTATAAGAGCCAAGCCTGGAATTTAAATGGCATAAAAAGAGGCATGCTATAATTTACTAGAAGGTATTGCTAGCAGCCTAAGAGTGGCCCCAAAGAAGGGTATAGGGTGAAAAATAGGGGAAGTTTAGACAGGATTTTTTAGCACTGATTTATCTTTCTACTTGTATGGGAACAACAAAAATAAAGCCTATTAACTCAATTCCTAAGGGTTCAATGCTTTCAGAATACTCACATTATAAATGCTGCAAGGGTGTATGTGCCCAACAATATTAATTCTGTGGAAAGTTAAGGAGATAGCTGGAATGTAACAATGGTGTAAATTGAGCTGGCATAATCTGAGATGCGGGGTTTGAAATGTGATGGCCTGCCCATTAGTTAATGTTGGCTCAATAGTTCATAGATACTCATACAGGTTGGGATAATTAAGTTTTTAAATGAAAAATACCAATCTATTGACCGGTTCTTTAATGGAAGGGGTTATATATTCTCTTCAGTTAAGTTTATTTGGATAAAGATATCTGGATCAGGTTTCTTGGATTGGCATTTGTATACTTGGATAAACATTGGTAATGTCAAAACAGCAGGCTTGACCCACCAGCAAGGTTCCAAGTAAGCGGGTTTGTGACCCGAGATCCAATTACCCAGTTCTCTGAAGCCAAGTTAGGAAGACAACTTGGATTTCCAAATATAATAACATGAACAAAAGCTTATCCTCCTCAGTGGGTGAATTGTTTTGGCGCTTGACTCATTACAAATATCAAGCCACCCCCTTGAACATCTCACAGTGTGATCAACACTATCATGATCCTGTTATCCACAATTCACAACAACTATATAATCATTATCTCTCAATAAAGAATATTATCTAGTTTCTAAATATTTTTCCCCTTGTAACTCTGCTAAAACAGCACAGTTACAACAATAAAATGTTGTTGGTATTTGATAGCCTGTTTATTTTTTGTTGTGTATTGCAAAATTGATCCATATACATGAGATTTGTTTGGTCAGTTTATAAAGATAGAGGAATGGTACTTGGTAATATAGATCTGATAGATTGTTTGGGGAATTTAATTCTTTATTTTTTGAAATTTGTGGTCTGAGTCGGCCACTTTCCTCACCGCTGTGATTTAATTCAAGTTCCCTGAGAGTTCACGCTTCACGTTCGAGTTTGGGCAGTTCACCTCTAAAACGGGTATAGCCTATGAAATCAAAAAGGTTTTTAAGGTGGGTGGTTAATTTCAACTATTTAGCTTGGGTGATGTTGGGGATTGCGATGCTACTTTGAGGCGAGAAGGTTCGCAAGGCTTACTACTGCGGGCAGCGCCGATCCATCTAGACGAAATTCTTAAACCAATGTTGCGATGGAAATGGGTAGCTTATCGTGAAACTGGAAGTTTGTTGGATCTCTGTTCCCGAAGAAAGTCTCGGCAGGTATGGTACTGAACTTAAAATGGTTGGGTTTAACATTTTTTAAAGTGTAATAGTATCTGGTTGGTGCGAGGAAGGTGATAAGTGGAACCCAAACCTGGTTACCCATAGAATTAGTGGATACGGAAAAGACAATGTATTTTTTGTTTGTGTAGATTAAATAATTTTATTTATTGACGTTATTTTATATAATTAGGAATTAAATGTATAAACAATAATTTGGAAATTGATTTATTAATTCAAATGCATTTTTTGTTTATGTAGATTAAATAATTTTATTTATTCACATTATTTTATATAATTTAGGAATTGAACGTATAAACCATAATCTGGAAATTGTATATTGATTCAAATACATTGTTTGTTTATGTAGATTAAATAATTTTATTTATTGACATTATTTTATATAAATTAGAAGTTAAACATATAAACCATAATATGGAAATTGTATATTGATTCAAATGCATTTTTTTATGTAGATTAAATAATTTTATTTATTGACATTATTTTATATAAATTAGGAATTAACTGTATAAACAATCATCTGGAAATAGATTTATTGATTTAGATGGGATGGGTGGGAGGGATATCGGGATGCTCTGCGAGATACTCTGAAAAGGCTAATGATGCGGCGTAGGCACCTCTGGCGCAGGCAAGGATTGAATTTGCCGGGAATTCAAAATCGTAATCTTCTTTCTTGTCGGGGCACAGCTCAACAGTAAGCGAGACGAGCTTGGCTTCAGAGGCCATCCAGTCGCTGAGGTATCCTGAATCGACGTACATGCCTGAAGCCTTGAGGGTTTCGTAGCGATACCCGTTGGCTTGAAATGCCTCCTGCATCTTCTGGCTAAGTTCAATCAAGACATCTTCGTTGGATGAGTTCTGCTTAGTCCACCCCCAGTTTCGAAGGATAAACTGGCTGTAGGAGTGGAAGTCAATGCCGCCATATCCTCTGGGGATTGCTAGCGAGTAGTTGGCCAGGGCTTGGACTTCCTGCTCGGAATGGGGAAATGGGCCTGGGTAGGTGATCTCGGAAGAGGTGGCTTGTTTGGCTCGTGTATGCCAGTGGACATCCCAGTTGCGGTTAAGGTCAACACCAAATGTCCCATCTCCGTTGTCATTGCGGTTCTTGCGCCAGCGTCTGTTACCCGGGAGCCGGGAATACTCATACCCATCAGGGTTGGCCAGGGGAGTGAAGTAAAAGTTGAACCCATCCAAAAGCTTCTTGACTCTGGGCGTGCTGGCCTCTTCAAGCAATCTGTGGATCACGTAAATGGCAGTAGCAGGGGCAATCCATTCTCTGGCGTGCAAGCCGCCATTAAACCAAATGCCCTTCTTGCCAGTTCCCTCGGATGCAATTTCAAAAGCAAAGATATCTCTTCCCTCGTATGTCTTGCCAATGGAGGGGATGAAGCTAGCTAATCCAGGATAGCAATTGGCCCACTCCGCCAAAGTTGCCTCGATAGTGGCAAGGCTACGGAAATCATCGAAAAAGGTTTCTGGAGAGAGATTTGTATTCTCAATACACTTTACCTCTTGTCCACTTGCATCCTTGCTAGCTACATCATCTATTATTTGAGCACGTTCGTCCCCAGTCGCCGCATTGTACAGCTCGCTTTGACCCGCAATCAACACCGCTTGTCCACATAACCCAACCAGCAAAAAAGATTTCTTCATACCACCAATACCCTAAGCCCCACTTTATTTATAAGTCAGGCTTGGTGAATCAACCTATTCTCACCCCAGCCAATGAAAATAATCTGCTATTTAACCCATCGTTGTTAATAAAAACCTACTTCATACTACACAAAGTATGAATGGCAAGTAAAACCATCGGCTTTAAAGGCTAAGATATCTTAACCCCAGCCAATAGCACGGCGCGCACATCCCATTTCACCCGTCGATCAAAGAATAAGTCTTCCAAAACCACGCCAGCAAACGTCAACTAGGGTGCATACTGCCCTTCAAGGGGCACCTTAGCCTTGGAATCTAGCTACTGGGGATTTCTGTAATCGACGTCGATCTCACAAGAGACCCCATCACCCACAGTTTTATTTTAGGATCTGCCACGTAAAAGTTGCACCAAATACCATACCAAGCCCAATCTTGTATTCGCTGGCCCCTGCAAAGTAAGTGGGTGAGGTTAACCCATCCGAAACCACATGTTCCCAATCATAACCTGCACGCCACATGCCCTTTAGAACCTTGCCATACTGCACCAATCTTTAAAGGAAGATCCCATTCACACTTGCTCAGATAAGCAATCCCTAAACTGAACCCTTGACCAACCACCATACGTCACGATCCATCATCCTTCTGCCCAACCCTTCCCAGGCGGCAAAGCTCAACCCACTTGGCCTGGATAGTACGGTATATGGAAAGCTGGCTGCCATCGAACACATGTCAAAGAATTGCCGCAAGCCACGCCTTTCAATGTCTAACACTGTATGGCCATAGCATCTTAGCAAGAGATATCATCACCCGTTGGCAATTTCCAAAATAAACGATCCCCGGCGGAATCCACAACACATTACAGGATCAAACTTACCAGCAATCTACAGGACCAAATACCCACCTCATCCACGATCATGTTTTAACTGACAGCATTATTTCCAACAAGTTTCCAACAAGTTTCCCCATTTTATCATGCTTTGTTGGTGCAGATGAAAGGTATTACAAACCTTGATGTCCTAACTTGATCTTCTTATACCTACCCATACAACTATTTTACAATTGATATAACTTGTACCTCCTACACCCTATAGACCAAAGTTAGATGTATCAATCAACATTTAGATAACATTCATAGCAAGGAGTACAAAACACCCCATGCAACCCCAGCAATCCTACACCGGTATACAGCGACAACCATTTATCGGTACTATAACCCACTATAAAGAATACATTACCCAAACTTTTTTAAAAAACTCTCAAGGGCAATCTAAACCCTACAAAAGTTAAACTTTACCAGCTATACCATAAACTCACCTTCATATATAAGAATAAGATCCAGACCTTATTCTTTGCCCACTAGCAACATCACTCGCCTTTCCAAACTGGATCCGTACTGAGGAACCTTTATATCGTTGATCAGGGCGTAGGGAGGAGGCTTGGAAGAGAGGGATAGGGTTGGTTTAAACCCAAGTCTAGGCATACAGAGAGAAATGTGGATCTGGGGTACAGTATTGATCCCGGTAACCGTCTGGGGCTGCACTCTGGGATATCCCCATGCGGATCAAGAATCAGGAGTTGCCTTGTTATTCAAGTGGCAATCATGATACTGGAAATGTATTGTCGTAACTGTGCTGTTTTAGCAGAGTTACAAGGGGGAATGATTAGAAGCTAGATGGATATCTTTATTGGGAGATATGGCTTATATAGTTTGAATGAATCATGGATATCAGGAACATGATTATGGTGATCACTTGGTTGGATGGTTAGGGGGTGGCTTGATCCTGGTAATCAGACAAGCGCTAAATTGAGGCATTCACTGTAAAGAATAGTCATCTGCTCATGTTACTGTTTCTGGAAATTTGAGTTGACTCCTGTATTTGGCTACGGGTCACTGGGAAGTTGGATTGCAGGTTAAAAACCCGCTTAGTCCAAACTTTTATGGGAGTTTAACCCTGTTGTTTTGACAGAATCATTTCTCTATTAGGTTGCCCATTGTCACACCCCATCAGAAACGGTTCCTCCTCCTCTGGGGCATTTTCCTGAAGTAAGTTTCTGGTAGAAACTGCCCAATGATCCTTGAACTGTTTGCCAGTAGGTGTGAGTGTAGTAATCCTCTCCTGCTGGCTTTGGGGCAACTTACATAGTAGCTCTTTATGACTTCCCCAGCCGGTTTCTTGAGCTCCAAAAGATATGTATTAGAGTGGGGCAGGGATTCTACAGTTTTCCCTGGGTTGCCATGAAATTAGACCAATGCCTTTATGTTGGGAGCCAGTACCCATTCAACAGTTCCCATGGGGAGGGAATTTATGTTATCATGGATTTTCATACATTCACCAACTTCTCTGTGGCTGGGTTGGGCTAGAGCCAAATTGCTTTCAACTTTGGGCCATGTACTATGAGGGTGGTTCATCCTTTGGAACAGTGATGTGGGGTTTGTTGCTGTGTCCCTGGATTTCTTATCCCGTCTCATAAATGAGTTCAAGGGGGAGTATCCCACCCCCAGATCAGCTTGAGCTCTGCAGGCCAGCTTCACCCTCTCAAGTTATCCAGGCCAGGCCCCATTTTCTTTACCATCCATTAACTTTCCCAATGCTCTTATCTGGCTACTGTTGATGTGTCCCACCTAGCCATTCCCCTGTTGACAATAAGGCTTCCCAAATAGATCTTCAGTGTTCTTTTCTTATCAGGGCTCGTTTAGTTCTCACCTTTCAGTTCAGGTGCACACTCTTTTAAAATGTAGTCCGGTGTCTCATTTCAGTCAATACTGCAAGGGTAATGGGCCAGCTTACTGCTTATCCAAGTGATCCTTGGTTTCCAGTAAGTTGGGAGTTACAGCTTTAAGGTCCCTCCCAACATCTGGAAAGCCTTGGCTTGCTTGGAAACTGACATGGGGCCTAAAATATCCCACCCTCACTTGAAACAGTTCCAGATCAGCGCCCAGGTACAGGGTAGGTTCAGGGGCTTTATTGCTGGCATATTTCTTGTCCCCAGTGAGTTCAATAACCTTGTCTTTGAACCAGGGCTTGGTTAGGAAACAACATTCACCCTTTGAGGTCATGGGATAGGTTGCTGACTCTGTATGGCCTAGCAACTGGCAGTGTTGCCATACTGTGCCACCTGTTGCAAAGCAGATATCTGGGATATGGCTATATCAAGGTTTTGGCACACCCTGCCATCTGGCATCTGATATATGCCCCATTCCCTATGAGGGTGCAGTAGGCTAAGCTGCCCATGACCAGATTATGTCTCAGTGCCTGGTTTGAAGAGGGCATCATGGCAATAGATACAAGGAGATCTTGAAACAGTGGGGGCAACAGTGACAAAATCAACTGTAGGGATGCAAGGATGAGAATTCCAAAGTGATAATCTAAAAGTGGCCAAGTCAACGCTCTTCAAATTTCCCAAATGGCATTTTATAATAAAGTACCTGCTTTTTCTTGACGTTTTTAGCTGATATAGCAAATGAAAAGTATTTCATACTGTCGTAACTGTGCTGTTTTAGCAGGGTTACATGGAGAAAATATTTAGAAGATGGATAATAATATTTATTGTGAGATAGTGATTATATAGTTCATGTGAATCAAGGATAACAGGAACATTATTGGTGATCACACAGCTGGATGATGAAGGGGGTGGCTTGATCCTGGTAATGAGTCAAGCGCCAAAACAAGGTATCCACCATGAAGGATCATCATCTGTTCATGTGGTTGGATTTGGTAATTCAAGTTGACTTCCTAGTCTGGCTTCAGGTGACCGGATAATTGGATTGCAGGTCACAAACCTGCTTGGTTGAAACCTTGCTGGCAGGTCAAGCCTTCAGTTTTGATACCCCCAACTGAAGGTTGGCCTCCTCTGGGGGCAGGTTGTCAGGAGCCTGGGCGCCATATTGAACTAGTTGCTGTTCTGTGGCGGGCAGGGCGGTTTCTTGCTGTTTTTGTCTCACTTTGCAGGGTTGTAGGCAATCATGGTGTAGGGTCTTGTCTTGCTTACGTTTTCCAAGTCCTTGCATGAGGTAAGTATTATTGTCATTACCTTCAGGATAATTGCTGGCCCCACTTTCTTGGGTTGTAGCTTGCTCTTGTCAACATTCATGACCCAAACTTTGTTCATGAAGGTTAGGAAGGTGGACAGAGCATTGGTCATGCCAAAGTTGAGTACCACACATTTTTAGGAGCTGTATTTAGTGCAGAAGGCTGTTTTGGGGATGTCTTCCTTCTTAATGCAAATCTGGTTGTAGCCTGCCATCAGATCAATCTTGGAGAAGACTGTGGCTCCTCCCAAGGCATCAAAGAGCTTGTCAATCAGCGGTAGTGGGTAACAAACCTTAATGGTAACTTTGTTTAGGGCTCTGTAGTCTGTGACCAGTTGTAAGGTACTGTCTTTCTTAGCCACAAAGAATACGGCGGCCCCAAAGGGAGACTGTGAGGGGCAGATAAGTCCCTTTTCTAATGCCTCCTTGAGGTAGGTGTGTAAAACATTGTCTTTATTTGGGTTCAGCCTATAGATAGGGCGCGCCTTGGGGACAGCCCCTTTGAGTTGGATGTAGTGTTGGATGTGTTTCTCAGGGGGAAGCCCAGGTAGCGCTTCTTTGAAGATTTCTGGATGGCGGGCCACAATTTAGCGGTCCTGAGGTGTGAAGGTATCCTGGTGATCTTTGAAATGTATGATCTTGTACTGGCAGGAGTCCCAATCAATTGCTTTCAGGTTTTTCTTCTTGTCCTGGGTCTCTGTGATGCGCACAAAGACGTTGTCACGTAGAAGTTGGTCCACAGAGTCAGGGTAGATCTGGTGGTTGACACCTTCACACTTGACGGTCAACACTGAGGTTGCTCAGTCTACGTAAGGATTGTTCTTTTTTAGCCAGTCTAGTCCTAGCACAATGTCAAACTTTGGGAAGTCAATGACGGGACCTTGGATGGTGGAGGGGAGGTTCTCAAGCATGACAGAGGAGGGGGCAGTTTTCTTTGTCACACCAATGTGGTGTTCATCAGCCAGGACCACATTTTTAATCTACAAAGGATTGGTGGCCAGCTTGAACTTATCCATAAAGCTACTGTTGACCATGGTTCAATCTATGCCCAAATCCAGGAGTGCTGAGCCTGTGTAACTGCAAAAGCGGAGAGGATAGGTCATCAATTTATTGGGATGTCTGGCAATGGTGTACAGTACCAGGTCCTCTGAGGGCACTTGGATCATTGGGCATTGGTCCACGTCCTTGGGTTGGTAATTATCATTGGGCAAGTCAGGAGTTGCGTGGGAAGAGCTTGGCTTGCTTAGTGCTCTCCCCGGGCTTTGCCCTTGTCTTGGTTGTCTTGCGTGGCAGTGACACAGAAATGAGTCTGGTTCAACTGGACATTGTTTCCATTTCCATATCCATTTGAGCTCATGGGTTTGTGGTTGGTGTTATTCCTGTTGCCTCCAGGGGGTGGTCAAGAGGAGCGCCCACCTGGATGGGAGTCCTTGGGTCTTTCTTGTTTCCCAGTTTGTGCCTTATGAAGTGCGTTGGAGGTTTGCTCTGCTTTCTCTGCTTTGCAGTACAAGCTTTGCAGGTTGGTCACCTGGTACAGAATCACATGTCTCATAACATGCAACTTGAGGGTATCATAGTACATGAGGTGTGTGGCTGGGGTGTCGAAGGCCATGTCAGATGGTGCACAAAGTTGGAGTTCTTCATAGGCGCGGGTAAGTTCCTTTACGGTGCCTGTCTGGGTCAGGTTCTTTACTTGGCGTATGATCATGAGCGCTGTATCCTTGAGCACAAATTTTGCCAGGAAGTCTTGCTTAAAGGTATCCCAGTTTTTGTTGGTGTGCTCTTTGTGCCACTTGTTGCACCAGGTGCCAGCGTCATGGGCCAGACAAATGGAAATCTCTGCAATCCAAAACTGCTGTGGGCATTTTATCTGAGCCAGCTTTCTCTGGGCAGACTGAATCCATGCGGCAGTGTTATCATCATTGGCCCTAGCAAAAGTTTCCAAGGCGGGCTTTGTAGTCTTTGAGCTACATAGACAGGCATGGTGTTTTTGTCAGCTGGTTGTGGCATCAGGGAGGGAGCCTTAAAGAAACCTTGTGCAGACATGGCATTGAAGGCGGGTAGCAGGATCACCGTGTTCTGGTACAGGACAAAGCCATTGGGTATGGTAGTACCAGGGGTGTACAGAGTCCAGTCAGGCGGGAGGCCAGACATAATTCTGTCAAGGATTTGTTGGCCGCGGCGCGTGCGGGCAACAGGCAGAATTTTTTGAGATAAGGTAAGATGGAGAACCTACCTGTGCTACCAATGTTGTAACTGTGCTATTTTAGCAGAGTTACATGGGGAAAATATTTAGAAGATGGATAATAATCTTTATTGTGAGATGGTGATTATATAGTTAATGTGAATCAATGGATAGAAGGAACATGATTGGTGATCACATGGCTGGATGGACGAGGGGGTGGCTTGATCCTGTTAATGAGTCAAGCGCCAAAATGAGGTATCCACCATGAAGGATCATCATCTGTTTATGTTTTTGGATTTGGTAATTTGAGTTGACTTCCTAGTCTGGCTTTGAGTGACTGGATAATTGGATTGCAGGTCATAAACCCGCTTGGTTAGAACCTTGCTGGCAGGTCAAGCCTGCGGTTTTGACAATATGGTCACAATAGTTTTAATTACAGATGAGTTGTTTTAACTCAACTTTGAAACTTTAAAATTTTCAGCTCAGCCACTTTTAGATCCTCACTTTGGAATTCTCACTTTCACATCCCTACAGTCAATTTTGCCACTGTTGCAGTGCTGTTGTAACTGTGCTGTTTTAGCAGAGTTACAAGGAGAAGAATATTTAGAGGATAGATAATAATCTTTATTGTGAGATAGTGATTATATAGCTATTGTGAATCAATGGATAGAAGGAACATGATTGGTGATCACATGGCTGGATGGACGAGGGGGTGGCTTGATCCTGTTAATGAGTCAAGCGCCAAATCAAGGTATCCACCATGAGGGATTATCATTTGCTCATGTTGACTGATTTGGTAATCCAAGTTGACTTCTGGGTTTGGCTTTGAGTGGCCAGGTAATCAGATTGCGGGTCATAAACCCGCTTGGTTGGAACCTTGCTGGCGGGTCAAGCCTGTAGTTTTGACACCCCCCCCGGCTGAAAGTCGGCCTCCTCAGGGGGCAGGTTGTTGGGGAGGTTGTCAGGAGCCCGGGCGCCATATTGAACCAGTTGTTGTTTGGTGGCAGGCATGGCAGTTTCCTGCTGTTTCTGTCTTGCTTTGCAAGGTTGTAGGTGGTTGTGGTGTAATGTCTTGTCTTGCTTACGTTTACCAAGCCCTTACACAAGATAAGTGTTATTGTTGTTTACCTTTAGGATTATTGCTGGCCCTACTTTTTTGGGTTGTAGTTTGCTCTTGTTGACATTCATGACCCATACTTTGTCCCCAACTTTGTGTCTTTGACGGATGGGAATGAAGGTCTTTTGTAAGCGTTCCTTTTCTTTGGCTGCTTGTTTGCTGTTGGCTTCCATTACTTGAGGATCAGAACAAGGGGGACTTGACTTGGAATTTCCAGTTTGGGTCCTGTCAATGCTTGAATGATATTAGGCTGTGTGCTGTATACCAGTTCAAACAGGATTTTCCCTGTGGATCTGTTCACTTGGGTTTGGCACACAAGTAACACAGTTGGTAGCTGCTTATACCAGTCTTCAGGTCTCCCGGCGGTGAGTTTGGCTAGGGCTTTCATGAGGCTACCATTAAGCCGCTCTACGCGTCCATTGGCCTGTGGATGGTATGGTGCAGTGACAGTGTGTTTGACCCCATTTTTGGCGAGGTACACATTGGTGTTTTCAGAGGTCAATTCTTTTGCCCCCATTTGTTATCAGAAGTTCTGGCTTTCCGAACTTACTGATGATTTCTTTGCCAATGAATTGTTGGACATTGTTACCAGTGTGCAATTTCACCGCATGGGCTACTGGCCATCTTGTTGCAAAATCAATGGATGTAATGATGTATTTTTTGTTGTTGTGCTTTCCTGGCATGGGGCCCACAATGTCCAGAGCCCAGACCTTGAATGGTAGTTGGGTTTGAATAGGAAGTACAGACTTACGCGGGGTTTTGCTTCTGGCAAACTTTTTGCAGACCTCACACTGTTTTAACACTTATTGGACATTGTAGTATAAGGTTGGCCACCAGGCTTTATGTTTTAGGAATTCATACAGATTTTGGCTCTTGGTATGTCCAAGATCTCTGTGGTAGCAAAGAATGGTATCAACTTGTTGATGTGTGGGAATGTAGGGGATGGTTGTACCATCTGACATCTTTCTGTGAAGAGTCCTGTATACATCAGCAAAGAGGTGCTCATTCTTGATGACCGTTTCTTTGGTGATATTGGTTGTGCCTGCGGGGAACCCTTTGTCTTTTGTACGGAGTTCTAGGAGAGGTCAGTCCGGGTCAAGCCCATTCTCTCCCCTAGAAGCGCGGACATACAGGCGGGACAGGGCGTCTGCCATAGCAAGTTTGGCCCCAGGCTTATATTGGATGAGCATGTTAAACCTTTCTAAGACTTCCATCCACCGCGCTTGGCGGCGTGACAGGTTTGCTTGTGTCTTGAAATAGATGAGCAACTTATGATCGGTTAATGCTGTGAATTCTTCCTGCCGTTCCAGGTAACAGCGCCATTTGACAAGGCAGTGTACAATGGCCAGGAGTTCTTTGTCGTGGATAGGGTATCTACACTTGCCATCTGTCAGCTTGTGCAACTCATAGGCTACGGGCAGGAAGTTGCTATCACTATTCTTAATTCACAGAACTCCCCCAATGAATGCATCTGAGGCGTCAGTTTCCATCTGGTATTTGCCATCCTGTTTGGGGTATTGTAAGATGGGAGCTGTTGTGAGTTTTTCCTTGAGGCATCTAAAACAGAGGTCACATTGGGGGGTCCATACAAACTTGGACTTGGCGCCTGTTATGGCAGACAGAGGGGCAGTCAAGACGCCATAGTTGGGTATGAAGCGTCGTACATAGGCCACCATTCCCAAGAAGGTGCGTAGTTCTGACTTGTCCTTGGGGGGGTGGCATCTTGCAGATGGCTTGTATCTTCTGACTGTTGGGATTGATGCCGTCTTTTGAGACTATATGTCCCAAGAAGGGTAGTTGTTCTCAGAAGAACTGGCATTTGGAGGGCTTGGCCAACAGTTTTTGTTGTGCCAAGGTTGCAAAGACTTTCTCCAGGTCCTTGTGATGCTATTCTACCAAGGGCTGTAGACAATGATATCATCCAGGTACACGAGGGCGTGCCTGCCTATGTGTGGTGCAAACACTTTGTTCATGAAGGTTACAAAGGTGGACAGGGCATTGGTCATGCCAAAGTTGAGTACCACACATTTGTAGGAACCGTACTTGGTGCAGAAAGCTGTCTTGGGGATGTCTTCCTCCTTGATACAAATCTGATTGTATCCTGCAGTTAGGTCAATCTTGGAGAAGATGGAGTCTCCTCCCAAGGCATCAAAGAGATTGTCAATTAGTGGTAAGGGGTAAAAATTCTTGATGGTGACTTTGTTCAAGGCGCAGTAGTCTGTGACCAGGCGTAAGGTACCATCCTTCTTGGCCACAAAGAATACGGCGGCCCCAAAGGGAGACTGTGAGGGGCGGATAAGTCCTTTTTCCAGAGCTTCCTTGAGATAGGCGCACAGGGTGTTGTCCTTGTTTGGGGTCAGCCTATAAATGGGGCGTGCCATGGGTACAGCCCCCTTGAGTTGGATAGAGTGTTGAATGTGTTTCTCAGGGGGTAGACCAGGTAACGCTTCCTTAAAGATTTCTGGGTGACGGGCCACAATGTTGCAATCTTGCGGCGTGGAGGTGTCTTGGCCATCCTTGAAGTGTATGATTTCATACTGGCAGGAGTCCCAGTCAATTGCTTCCAGGTTTTCCTTCTCATCTGAGGTCTCTGTGATGCATACAAAGACATGGTCTTGTAGGAGTTGGTCTAAAGAGTCTGGATAGATTTGGTGATTGACACCTTCACGCGTGATGGTCAACACTGAGGTCGCCCAGTCCATGTGGGGGTTGTTTTTCCGTAACCAGTCTAGTCCCAGTACAATGTCAAACTTGGGGAAGTCAATGACAGGACCTTGGATGGTAGAGTGGAGGTTCTCAATCATGACGGAGAAGGGGGCAGTTTCTTTTGTCACAGCAATGTGATGTTCATCAGCCAGGACCACGTTTTTAATCCGCAAAGGATTAGTGGCCAGCTTGAATTTATCCACAAAGCTGCTGTTGACTAAAGTTCAATCTGCGCCCAAGTCCAAGAGAGCTGAGCTTGTGTAACTGCAAAAGCGGAAAGGGTAAGACATCAATTTATTGGGATGTCTGGCAATGGTGTATAGCACCGGGTCTTCTGAGGGCACTTGGATCATTGGGCATTGGTCCACGTTCTCAGGTTGGTATTCATTGTTGGGCAAGTCAGGAGTTGTGTGGGGAGAGCTTGGCTTGCTTAGTGCTCTCCCCGGGCTTTTCCCTCATCTTGGTTGCCTTGGGTGGCGGTGACACGGAAATGGGTACAATTTGATTGGCCGTTATTTCTGTTCCCATTCCCATTCAATCCTGTGGGTTTGTGGTTGTTGTTGTTACCATTAACTCCAGGAGGTGGTCAAGAGGAACACCCACTTGAATGTGAGTCCTTGGGCCTCTCTTGTTTCCCAGTCTGTGCCTTGTGCAGAGTGTTGGAGGTTTGCTCCGCTTTTTCTGCTTCACGGTACAGACTTTGCAGGTTGGTAACTTGGTCCAGGTTCACGTGTCTCATTACGTGCAACTTGAGAGCGTTGTAGTACATGAGGTGTGTTGCTGGAGTGTCAAAGGCCATGTCAGATGGGGCGCGGAGACAGAGTTCCTTGTAGGCGCAGGTGAGTTCTTTGACGGTGCCTGTCTGGGTAAGGTTCTTTACTTGGCGTATGATCATGAGTGCCGTATCCTTGAGCACAAATCTCGCCAAGAAGTCCTGTTTAAAAGTGCCCCAGTTCTTGTCAGTGTGCTCTTTGTGCCACTTGTTGCACCAAGTGCCAGCGTCATGGGTCAGGCAAATGGAAATCTCCGCAATCCAAAAACGCTGTGGGCATTCCATCTGAGCCAGCTTGCTTTGGGCGGTCTGAATCCATGCAGCAGCATTGTTGTTGTTGGCCCCCGCAAAGGGTTCCAAGGCGGCGCTGCAAAGTCTTTGTGCTACATAGGCGGGCATGGTGGTTTTGTCAGCTGGTTGCGGCATTGCGGGAGGTGCCTGAAAGAAACCTTGTGCAGACATGGCGTTGAAGGCGGGTAGGGGGATCACCATGTTTTGGTAGAGGACAAAATCATCAGGTATTGCGGTACCAGGCGCATACAGAGTCCAGTCAGGCAGGAGGCCAGACATAATTCTGTTGAGGTTTTGTTGGCCGCAGCGTGTGCGGGCAACAGGCAGAATTTTTCAAGATTAGGTAGGATGGAGAACCTTCCTGTGCTACCAATGTTGTAACTGTGCTGTTTTAGCAGAGTTACAAGGGGAAAAATATTTAGAGGATAGATAATAATCTTTATTGTGAGATAGTGATTATATAGCTATTGTGAATCAATGGATAGAAGGAACATGATTGGTGATCACACGGCTGGATGGATGAGGGGGTGGCTTGATCCTGTTAATGAGTCAAGCGCCAAATCAAGGTATCCACTGTGAGGGATCATCATTTACTCATGTTGACTGATTTGGTAATCCGAGTTGACTTCCAAATTTGGCTTCAAGTGGCCAGGTAATCAGATTGCGGGTCACAAACCCGCTTGGTTGGAACCTTGCTGGTAGGTCAAGCCTGCGGTTTTGACAGTGCCAATAATACAACCAAGGCTTGTCAGTGATTTGAATACCTTATCATGATATCTTTGTTGTCTGTTGGGTTTGTTCCTTGCAGAGAAACATTGTTCCATCCTTTGCCATCCCAACCCAGAGGTATATCAACCTTAGGTCCAGCATGGGATGTTGTCATGAGCGCCCCCTGTATGCTATGAGATACTTTGGCAACCAAGGGGTTGACCTTGGTTGGAACAGTTAGCTTGGTGATGTCAAGTTTTTCCCTGACCTTAACATATCCAATAAGCAGAATTTTATAGAGGGTGGCAAGGTTAGTGTGATGGTCTTCCCTGGGCTGACAAATTCTGAAGAGGCTGTCAGCAGCTACTTGGCCTGGACCTATTTTGTATTGTATGCCCAGATCAAGTGATCAATAAGCTCCATATATCTTTTTTACCTGTGAGTGTGGTGCTCCTACTCCTGGGAGGTCACCAACATGTGTCCTGGGTCAATGCCAGGGACCATATGTCATAGTAGATTCCATAATGCCGAGAATTATTTGGCCAAGTCAGAAAGCTCAGAAAGCCAGAAAGACCTTGACTAAATTAACTGATTTGACAGATTTAAATCAAACAGTTGATCAAAAGTGGGCCACTGTTGCTCCAGTTTACCAATTGGATTTAATTCCCCCTTGAAAACTGATGCTGATAAATCAACGTAATCTGAGAGTCACTTGATACAGCCTTATTTATCAGCACAGTTGTCAGAAGTTGGTCATACAAGGGTTCTTTGCAAACTGCACCAGGTACTCACTTAAAAATGCAAAAGGAATAGGAGCCAAGGATCCAGGTGGTATTTCTTAGTCAAATTTTGATATATATGATAAAATATTTTACTGTTCAACTCTTAAGAGTTGATTCCTCCCTAAAATTTTTACTCAGATAAAATTAATACTGTAAATTCAGAACCTGAACGTAAAAATGCGGGATTGTCAAATCCTTGGTCCAAATTTCAAATCACTTTTGTGGGATAGCCTTTTTTAATTAAATTGATTTTTTTGAGTATTTATTTGAATTTTTAAAAATGCAGGAACTCATAGACACTTTGCAAAGTTCAAGTTGAACTGCATATTTCCAATGGACAAAATGAATTAACTGGAATCAGATTTGAAGTGTTCAAATCCATTAACCATTTTCATTAAGTTTACTATGTTTTTTGGAATTGCAGGATTGTCAAATCCAAGAACCAAATTTCAAATTGCTTTTGAATGCCACTAGTAAACTCAAATAATAATTGCGGGAACTGGAATCCAAATTGAATGTACAGTAAGTAACTAGGACAAATCACCCCAAATCAAGAAGCTCCACTCTGGATAAAATCAAATGAAAAATCCAATCTAAACACCCATGTTTAGTTATGAAATTAAGTGAAATGAAAAATTATCTAAACTGGAAATGATGCAATATTCTGCACTTTAAACCACTAAAATAGCAACCATAAAACCATATAATCATTTATGAGCTACTCTTCTGATGACGCAGAAATTTTTTAAAAGTTTTTTGGCCCCCGGCTACGCCGGGGGCCAAAAACTTCTTTTCAAGGAAGAAGGAGAGGGGGGAAAGATAAACCATTAGTTTACTAACTATGCATTCATGTATTGCTACTAAGAATACTTGATTACAGTAGATTTCAGAAGATGCTAATAATAAAGTAGGATTATATATTACAATCTATCTTATCACGTTGTCTTTCCTTTGGTGTGTTGATAATGTGTTTGCAATTAATTGGACACACATTATCAACACACCAAAGGAAAGACAACATGATAAGATAGATTATAATATATAACCCTACTTTATTATTAGCATCTTCTGAAATCTACTATAATCAAGCATCTAAATTTTAGCCGTCCTAAAATGGAATAGGGTGATTTTTGAGAATGCCTATGATTCCTAAAAGAATTAGCACAAATCTACCCTATATCCTTTAGCATCATTTTTGAGACACCAATAAATTATATTTATTTCAAATTCCTCGCAATAATGATTTGAAATTTGGTTCTTGGATTTGACAATCCCACAATTTCAGATTTGTTAATTTTTACATGATGCCCATGATTTGATTGAAATACAGGAAACCTCAAATTGTACATTAGAATCCTGCATTTCTGATTCATGTATCCCACATTTGTTTGCTGAGTTTTGTCTTTTTGTTAGTTGAATTATCTTCTCAAGAGATTCAAAATTTGCCAATTTAAATAAACCAAAAAATCAAAATAAATGGTTGATTTTATTAAATATTTTATTTTTCACTCAGCTGAGTTGCCCGCAAAAGTGATTCAAAATTTGGACCAAGGATTTGACAATCCTGCATTTTTACGTTCAGGTTCTGAATTTACAGTATTCTCCTGGGCTGACTTTATTTTATCATGCATCCTGTAGTTGCCTGCTGCGCTACATCCCTTATAATTTGATTCTCAGTCAAATTATTACTGGAAGATGGGGTCCTGCTGTTGGCACTTTGTTGTTGTCTCCTCCCAATGTTAATCCAATGCCATTGAATCTTGGAGCTTTCCCAACTGTATCTGAAGACAAGACACTTGCTCCATCTCAATGTCCAGAATTCTATGCTGAAGACACCTTGATTCTCTTCCAGGTGATTTATCTTGGACTTTTTTTGGTTAGGATGAATTGTTTTGCTTAATACTAGTGTATCTTTTAGAAATTTTACCAAAAATTATTTGAAGCTTTGTTGATGGTTAATCATCAACTCTATGTGGATTTGGGTGGTAATTCCCCACCACATGGATACTGCTTCCAACTATTGAACCATTTCTGTCACATTACTCAACTCTTCTAATCTGAATTTTTGAGAGCAGTTTTTCACAAAATTGTGCTTCTTTTTTCTGTTCTGTCAAGATATTTGCATTTACCATGTTCTCTGTATCAGCTCCTTCTTGAGCTTTCAGTTTGGACTGTTCTTTAATTTGTGGTTTCCTTCTCCAGTGGCAGTGGTTAAGACTGGTTCATCTGTTTCCTGGCTCTGCTGTGTCATGTTATTTTGGTGTTCAGATTATTATCCTGCTCCACCCACTGACAAAATTTTGTGTGAAGTTGTGTTAGCCCTATCATCTTATTCTGGATCCACCCTCAGTCACAAGTCCCAGGTTTATCATGTGATGAAAAAGGTTTCAGTGGATGCAAGCAAATGGTTGTTGTCTGTGGTAGAGCACAATCCACATGTTTTAACTGAAAGTGCATCCTTGTACCCTTTGTAAATTACTGTGTGTGTATCTATTGAGGAGCTCAAAATATATTGTAAGTTTTATGCCTTCCATCAGGGTACTAGTCCGCTGTCAAGATTTCTTCCTCAGTTTCTTGCTTATTGTTGCATAATTGATGTCCCTGAAGTCAATAAGCTCTAAGTTTTGTGGTTAGCAGTTGGCCAGACTGCTCAGGACATGGAAGTTTTGGATTCCCTTTTAACCACAACTGAGGCCCTGGTAAGCCAAATTCTTTCTCTGGTCTCAAATTTGTCTACTATCAATCAAGGTGTGTTGGCGCTTGAAGCCAAACCTGCTGCGTGTTCATGGTTTCCTGGTACAAATCCTGCCGTAACTTTGTCTAGTCCTGTCAGAGAGCGTTTTTCTTGTGCATCTTTACAGTTGCAGCTAGCAATATTAAACAAACCTGCAGATGTGGAGGAAGCAGCGGTTCTAGTATCTCCCAAGAGCTTGTTGTCTATGCTTCAGCATGTACTTCCCACAAAGTTGTTGGTTGTGGAATCTGATGAGTTGCCTTTGGTCCCTATTGATTGTAATTGTCTTGTCCTCCCTGAAGCTGTCCAAGAAATGATTGAGTGTTATTTTCATTAGCATCCTGCCTCCTTGGCCGCAGTCTGGGCCACCAAAGAGAAGCAAGATCCTGCTGAGGTTGCTTCATTTGAAGCAAATAAATCTACTTCTGATTATGTCTTGCTTTATGGTAGAATTGATAATGGTCAAACTATCTTCCAGCCTGAAATTCTTTTGGATACTGGTGCTTCTGAAAATTTCATGAGTGTAGAGACTGTGAATCTGTTGCAGTTGAAGTACCATCCTGGTATGCTGGTCAGAGGAGGAAATTGCCAAATGTTCCCTTTGTTCCAGTTGAAGAAGGCTGTGACATTTGTGGTTGCAGGTCAATCCTTTACTGCTAGATTCTCCATATGCACTAACCTTATATATTCTATTATCTTAGGGGTAGGATGGTGGCGGGATCATAACATATCAACTATTCTAAAGGGAAAAAAGTTGCGGGTGGATCATTCTTTGGGTATCACTGTTTGTATACCATTTATGGGAATGTCAGAGTTAGATCAGTCTTATCAATCTATTCAGTTGATCTCAGTTTCTACGTCTGTGAGTTCAGATTTACCAGCATGCTCCAACCCTGATCCACGGCTTTTGACACCACTAGGAGCAAGGTTCTTCCCAAACACACTCATTTCAACTTTGACTTCAATGTTACTGTTGACCTTATTTGTATTGCTTCTCCTATCTAGCCTTTGACTTTAAAGGAGGATGCATGTTTGGAGGAGTAAACTCATGACATCTTGGCAAAAGGATGCATCTTTATGAAGGCTTTTTCAATATGTTCTCCATTGTTGTTTGTTAAAAAGTCAGGTGGGTTGCTAAGACCTTGTGTGGACTATGGGAACTTAAACAATATCACAATCTTGGATCTCTATCATTTGCCTCTTGAAGTGCAAATATCTTGTTGTGTTGAGAGGGCAAAGGTGTTCTCAAAACTTGATCTTTTGAATGCATTCAATCAGTTTAGGATTGTAGAGGAGATGGAGTGGTTGACAATATTCAGAACCAAGAAGGACATCTTTCAGTTCTGTGTAATGCCTTTTGGATTAAAGAATGCTCTGGCTTGTTTTCAGCAGCTAATTGATTCAGTCTTGGGGGATCTCCTAGGTTCATATGCCATTGCGTATATGGATGATATCTTAGTGCTCTCTCCAGATGAGAAGTCTCATAAGGACCATATATCAGTGGTGGTGGAACATATCATTCAGGCTAATTTTATCATAAAGCAAAATAAGAGTGATTTCTTCAAACGTAAGGTTACCTTCCTAGGTAATATTGTCTTTGAGGATGGCCACATCATTGCCCCTGACAAAGAAGCTGTGGTTTGAGAGTATATTACTCCTGTGACAGTATCCCAACTCCATAGTTTCTTGGGTACCTGCACGTTCTTGAAGAAATTCATCCCTCACTTGTCTGAAGTGGCCGCTCCTTTATATTTGGCTAGTGGAAAGACAACTTTGGTCTGGACTCCTGAGTGCACAAATGCGTTCACAGCAGTCAAGGCTATTTTGTTATCTTCACCTGTGTTGAGACATGTGGATCCTGAGCTTCCTTTTGTAGTTTCCACAGATGCATCTAAATATTCTGTGGCTGGTGTGTTGTTGCAGACTGCTGACAATGGGATTGAGAGACCTGTAGGGTATTCATCCCGGAAGATGGAGGCTTAAGAACACAATTTAAATGATTTACGGCAAGGAATTATTGGCTGTTGTGGAATTGTTAGAGCACTGGCATCACCATCTCATGTTGGCACGTCATCTATTTGTAGTAAGAACTGACCACAAAGCTCTTCTGTAATATTGACAACCCAGGGTTTTTTCATGTTGTCAATCCAGATGGCATGGTGACCTGACAAGATACAAGTTATGCTACAAGTTTATTAAGGGATCTGAAAATCACTTGGCTGATGCATTGAGCAGAAACCCTTCCCATCTCCCAGATGCTAGTATGAACGCCAAGTTTAACACACATACTATGATTCAAGATGAGGCTGTGGTGTCTTTTGTATTGCCTCCACCTGCTACGCTGGCCACCATGTCCTTAACTGAGGGAACAGACCTGGACTTATATTCCAAAGTTAAGTTTTTGAAGCCTCTGTCCAAAGGTTATGGTAGATTATTGGAACTAGCATGTACACATCTAGTGGGTTTTTTGCAGAGTTATCATAAGATAGGGCCAAGTATTTATTATCAAAGCTGTCTATGGGTCTCAGAGGGAACTATTTGGGATGAAATCATGGAGGAATATTGCACTTGTCCTACAGAAGGCCACCCAAGGAAGAATAAAAAGGTTGAGTTAATCTGCCAGCAGTTTTCTTGAAAGGGTTTGATGGTGCAGGTAGCAGCTTATGTTATGCATTACTTGGTGTGCGTTTGGTTCAAGGAAAGCAGAAATAAGACTACTGGTTTTTTGGTTCTGTTACAGCCAGCTACAAGGCCTTGGACGTCAGTGTTGGTGGATTTCATTGGAAAACTTCTGGACTCCAATGAATTCAATGCAATCATGGTGGTAGTAGATTGGTTTACAAAAATGGCACACTTTTTTCTTGCTCAACCACAGTTATACCAGTGGAGACAGCAACATTTTATGTGAATAGGATCTTCTCCTTACATGGTATCCCAATGGATATAGTGAGTGATTGTGGGCCCCAATTTATTGCTCAATTCTGGGAAGCCTTTACTGGAATGCTTGGGATCAAACTGTGCTGCTCCACTGCTTTCCACCTCAATCCAATGGATAAACAAAGAGGGTAAAACAAAGTTTGGAGGTTTACATACGTTGCTACACTAATGTGCAACAAGATGACTAGTGCATAAACATACCCATGGCAGAGCTCACATATAATAAAGCTTCACACACATTGACTCAGGTTTTGCCATTTTATGCCAATGTGGGTTACAATCCTTCATCCAACATGAGTCCTCAACTGGTTAGCAACGTGGAAGCTGCAACTGATCAAGCCACTGCATTGAAGCAGGCTCATTGGGAGCTTCATGTTACTCTTGCTGCTGCTCTGACAACTTACAAGAGATATACAGATTGCAAGCACCAGGAGGGTCTGACTTACAGGCCAGGTGATCTAGTCATGATTGGTGCTTATAATATGAAGTTAAAGGTCCCTTGTTGCAAGTTAGGTCCCAAGTAGGTTGATCCCTTCAAAGTTGAACATCAGATTGGTCCTTCTTCTTATTGTTTGGATTTACCACCATCCTTTAAGATTTTCCATACCTTCTACAAATGCCTGATCACTCCCTTATGGGACACCAAGGTGTCTTCTTCCCAGCCTATTCTTATGGAAGGTGAGCCTGAGTATGAGCTGATTTGTGTCCTGTCTTCCTGGAAGAATTGCCACTGACTGGAGTATTTGGTATCCTGGAAGGGTTATCCCAATTCTGAAAATTTGTGGGTTCTGCACTATGACTGTTCCAATTTCCCTGAGCTCTAAATGCAGCCCTACAGCCATCAGTCATCCTGAGCTTACTATGGCAGCAAGGAAACTTCCTCCTACTCACAAGAATTTATCCCTGTCCCATCTTCCTAATGGCAGTATTGTACCCCAGGCTAAAGCAGAGGGTAATGTCACGGTAGATTCCATAATGCCAGGAATTATTTGCCCAAATTGGAAAGCGCAGAAAGCCAGAAAGTCATTTACCAAATTAACTAATTTAACAGATTTAAATAAAACAGTTGATCAAAAATGGGTTACTGCTGCTCCAGTTTACCAATTGGATTTAATTCCCCCTTGAAAAATGATGCTGATAAATCAACGTAATCTGAGAGTCACTTGATACAGCCTTATTTATCAGCACAGTTGTCAGAAGTTGGTCATACAAGGGTTCTTTGCAAACTGCACCAGGTACTCACTTGAAAATGCAAAAGGAATAGGAGCCAAGGATCCAGGTGGTATTTCTTAGTCAAATTTTGATATATATGATAAAATATTTTACTGTTCAACTCTTAAGAGTTGATTCCTCCCTAAAATTTTTACTTGTATAAAATTAATATTCTCCTGGGCTGACTTTATTTTACCATGTATCCTGTAGTTGGCCTGCTGTGCTACATCTCTTATAATTTGATTCTCAGTCAAATTATTACTGGAAGATGGGGTCCTGCTGTCGGCACTTTGTTGTTGGCTCCTCCCAATGTAATTCCAAAGTCATTAAATCTTGGAGTTTTGCCTACCATATCTGAAGCTGAGACACTTGCTCCATCTCAATGTCCAGAATTCCATTCTGAAGACACCTTGATTCTCTTCCAGGTAATTTATCTTGAACTTTTTTGGTTAGGATGAATCATTTTGCTTAATCCTAGTGTATCTTTTAGAAATTTTACCAAACATTATTTGAAGCTTTGTTGATGGTTAATCATCAACTCTATGTGGATTTGGGTGGTGATTCCCCACCACATGGAGACTGCTATCTACTATCCAATCATTTCTGTCACACCAACTGGGCTGATGCAACATCCTCAGGGATACTTGTTTTACAGAAAGGACAAGAGTGAACTTTCTGGTAGCTATAAAAGTGACTCATTATGCCCCCAATCACCATTGGCAGTTGATATCAGGGGAAACGTATTTCACAGCAATGCATGGGCTACTGTCAGGGAACTTGCTCTGGATGGCCAGCCCAGCATTTTATGGGATTGGGCCGTCAAAGCCCACCATAAGATTGGTGCTAAATTAAATAGGGGGACAGAAGATGTTATGTCAATTATTTTTCTGTTGACTGATTTCCAGTCAAATTTGATCCAACTATAATTTTCTTCATATATAAATTTTTTGACTTTAAAATAAATATAAAATTAAATATAATCTATTTTCTAATAAGTCTATGCTTTCCACATATTTTTATTTTTATTTTTTTGTTTTAAGAGGCTTAATTTTAAATATTTACCATTTTAAAAGCTATTTGAATTAAATTTTACTGCTAGAAAAAATAAGATTAAAAGTTTCAAAGAATTAATTTTATAGGAAATAATTTATTTATTCTATATTTTTATTTTTATTGTTGAAAATTAAAAACTTTACATATGAAGAAACTTATAGTTTTATCAAATTTGACTGAAAATCAGTCAACAGAAAAATAATTGACAGAAGTTCTTCCTGCCCCTAAATAGGCACAACATAGATTTTACCACCCAATACCACGGCCCAGAAGCCAAGATGATAGTGCCAGTTGCCCAGGAGAGGGTGATTTATACTGTTCCCAACAACTTATTGGAATGTTTAGGGGAAGTTAAGAGGCAGACATGGGTATTGGTTTGAGAGTGAGAGGTGGCACCATGTCCAGTTGGTAGGCAGGGAGGAAGTTGAATTTATCTTTTAAAAGTCAGGGCTCAGTAATAAACCAAGGGACATTTATGTTATATCTGGTCAACTCTTTACTTTGGGCCAAGAGATCATGTGCTAGGATGTTGTCAGGGGTATATTATCTATACTTGGGTTTCAATGGATATTCTGTGAAGTGGACGGGACCAAAGGGAGTACCAGGAGGACAGAAATTGCAGGAGGAGGAGAAGGCGGGCCAGAAGGATTAGGATTGAATTGACAGATAAATAAGATAAAACATGTCAATATTTGGGAATACCAATATCTCATAGCCTTTATTCAAAAATTGCAATAAAGTCTGGTGTGGGGTCTTGTGAGAAAAGGGAGCTAAACCAACTAAGCTTGGCTCTCACCCTGGGGGGGAAATCTATCAGGGTATCATCCAGTGCAATACTGGGATGATTGCTCAAACAAAAGTCCATAGGGAAAAGGTGGGGATCATCAGGGGGATATAGGCGTTGAAAGCCATCAGCAGGGCACTTGTCAACAATCAAGGAGTGCATCTGGGGGAAGTGCAGGCTTCTGAGGGAAAGTCTCAACAAGGGGGGCACAATAGGAGAAGCAGGTAGGGAGGACAGAACACTCAATGCAAGAGTAGAAGGTAAGTTGTCCTTGGCAAAGAAGTGTTTCTCATAATCAGAAGCAATATTCTTAATGAAGGTGCCAGCAATAGCAAGAATGTCACAAGCCCTAAAAGGTAGGTCATCCAGGAGAATCAACAGGCTAACAGGGTCTTCCCCTGCTGAAATAGCAGAATTGGATAGCTGCCACCATAAATTGGGGGATGCAGAGTGCAGCAGAAAAATCATGGAGAGCATAGTGGATATCACAAATTTAACCAGAGGTAAAAGCATTTTTGAGTTCAGCTACTAATTCCAGGAAATTTAGAGGGGTTGGGATGGCTCTAGAATTTAACAGGGACAATCCTTGGAGATGCTGATTGATTTTCAGAAACTTTTGGGGACCAGGATTTAATCAAACCACAGGAGATCTGCAGGACAGTCTTTTAAAGCTTTGGGACTGACTTTGGAGTTGAAAATTGGTTTAAATTCAAGAAATTTGGACTTAAAGTAAGACATTGTATGTAATTTACTAATAAAATTCAAGTTTTAACCCACTTTGGAAATCAAAAAAAGTAAATTAAAGTGCTTTAAGCTAGCTTTGACACTAGTGGCAAGGACTGGGAAGTCTGGGGCCCAAAAACCAAGGAGATAGGTAAGCAAAAAATGGATTCTACCAATAATTTTAAGTTTAATAGTGAACCTTGTAAGTAAAATTTAAGAGGTCAGGAAATCAAACTTTCATTATTGCAAAATAGACAAGTAAGGATCCCTTGGGAGCCTGCTTAAAGTTTAAGAAGTGATTTTGTTGACCTTGGAGCCACCAGGAGCAGGGGAGCCTCTTTGTTGGTTTAAAGAGAAAATTTGCAGACCAGAATCAGGCAAGTTCATTAAGTCAAAGTTCCTAAGGTTGAAAGTGCAAAAATAAAAATATCAAAGATCAAAGTGCAAAAATCAATTTTCCAGAGGTTAACTTGAAGCAAAATAAAATACAGTTCTTAATATAAAATTTTATATATTTTAAAATCTATTAGATACTAAAGAAATCCCAAGAAATTCATTTTTGTAATAAAAAGTATATGCTAGATAATAAAAAATTCTTAAATTAGCTGTTTTTTAAGCAAAGTTTATTTTATTTTCAAAAGCAAAATTAGACTAGAATTTATATGTAACTGTATTCAATTGAATATAAAATATGAAACTACACAAAAAAACTTCTTTATAAACTATAGTTTTAATAAAAAAGGTTAATTTAATTTTCAGCTTATGTAAAGCTATAATAATACTCCAGTATAAGCAAAATAAAGGATTTTTCCTACAAGATACAAGCATATGATTTTAGGTATTTTGTTTATTAGTGATCTTATTTCAATGATAAAAATTATAGGGGCCTATCATTAAAATAATATAAAGTACATTACTTTCTTATTAAAGCTATACTATACAATTTTATATTTAATAAAAGATATAGTCTTATATCTTATTTATAAGTCACAATATTCAAAGATATCAAGAATATGCCACTTACATATCATAAAATGAAGACTTGAATATTTTTATGTTAAAAACACTGTACTTCCACCAAAAATGATATATATAGTTCAAAGTTGTATATAGGAAAGAAACATTTTACAGTAGTTTTAAAAGCTATGACAACAACCAAAAAATACCTCAGATTTAAACAAAATGATTTCAGATTTGAATGAAATCCAAGTTGTGCAAGATTCAGGATTCAATTAATTAAAAAATTGGTTAATAAACAAACTTTCAAACAAAAAAACGAAATTTCACTAGCCCATTATACAAAATTATATCAAACATCAAGCGGTGTAGTTCAAACCAAAAATGAAATGAACTGACGCAACAAGTTAAATGGATGGATGGTGTTCCGGAGTATATTATAATCCAATCAGGATTCATATGAGGCACCAACAGAAGGACTAAAATGAAACAAAATTTGAGCAATCTAGAAGCAAGATTCCACAAGCACAGAAAAAATGAACTCACACAAGATATGTAGTATGAGCAGCCCAAAATAGAAAAATAACAGTAATACAGCCAATCAACAGCTATCCAATTTAGAAATAGAGGCATTTTATTCATTTTCATGGCTCCTGATTTGTATGGAATGGTTTTGAGAACCTTCCAAATATGAACTTGAGATTACAATAAAAATAAATCATTAAATTTTGAAATTTCTACTTTTAGTGATTGTATCCTAGGTTTTTTACAATGGTTTTTACTAGCAACATCTTCAACGGCACAAGCAGCCAAGCCAGCAGCAGTCAAGCCAGCTTCAATGGAGGCAAGGCTCAGGGCGTGGAGACACCTGTTTGCACCCAAGCATTTGAGGCGGGTAGCAAGGAAGCTGACCTGTACCTAGGGCTGCGTCAGATTTTGGACGGGTGGCTTCTTTTTAGAAAAGAAGCCACCCGTCCAAAATCTGGAAACAATTTCAAGAGAATCTTCTTTGAGAAGATTCTCTTGAAATTGTTTCATTTTTGAGCAAATCTGGAAGTTCAACTTCTGGATTTTTTAAAAATTAAAAATTATATTTTCTTTTCTTTTTGCTTCTCTGTTAAAAAATTTAAAACATATAAATTTGAAATTAAATTCATTTAAAAAAATTTACTTTAAAATTTTATTTTTTTCTGGCCCAGCCAGAAACAGAAGGCCTTTCAAGGCCTTCTTTTTTTATGAAATTTTGGATTCCCCCAGCATAGGGGAATCCAAAAGAAGTAGATGGGGAAGGGTGAACAGGGCAATTATGGCATTTGCTGTAATTGTCTCTTTTCTGGGCCAACACAGCCCTACCTGTACCTGACCCCCAACCTGTCATGAATGACATTTCAATACTTGTATTGAAAACTCAAGAGTTGAGCCCCAGTTCCCAAAGGATGGATTGAACCCTCCAGGACAGTCCAGGATCTGCCAACCCATTAAGTCCCAGGCTCAAAGTGATGAACTACTCCACAACCTGCCGGCCTACTACAGAGAATTCCCTGAATAGTTGCCAGTCTGCCGTCAAAATGGTGCCAATGAAGATTCATATCAACAAAGGAGATGTAACCTGGATAACAAAGGTTGGTGAAGAATCCACTGCCAACCTGCTCAACGCCAATACTGGATTTTTGAAACCAACATTTAAAATCCTGGAATCAAACCCTGACCCTCCAAAGACTACTCAAGTCACACAAAGTGGACAGGAGACTGCCCACTTGTTGAATTGCAAACCCAAGTTAACGAGTTACTCCAAGACCCGCCAGCCTCCCAAAGACAATTCCCCAAATGTTCATCAGATTGATGCCAACCTTGAGCCATCAAAGACCTGAATCTATGCAGAGGTTGCAGCTTGCCTTAAGGAGGTTAAAACAAAACCTATTTTTAACCTTGCCAATGACCACCAGCAACTGCCAGTCTTCTGCCCAGAAGGGGTAGTACAATTGGACTACTCAGGTGACATAGTAAACAGTGACAGCGGAACAAAGCATTGCCATTCCTATTTGCCAGAGCATTCACAACCTGGATCTACCGTCCTTGAGACTCCAAGCCAAGACCCATGTCCTGCCAGTGCCTTGTCTGCAAACCTGAACCCTGCAAAAATCAAAGAAGCAAAGTCCCATGGTATAAAGACCCTGGTGATACAGTGAAGACCCCATTGTCATTTTTGATAATAAAGTTTTATGAACTTTTGGTTTGAACAAATCTTTCTTTATCTAGTCTTAGTGATCTTCCATCTTAATTCCGGTCAAGTAGACTACCAGGCTGCTGTCCCCTCTCAAGCCCAATCTACCAAATTGTCCCAGACTTTATACCGCCCCCCCAGGAGCTCCCTTTGGACCTGTACACTTTACCAAGTACCCCTCAACCCGGCCTATTCAGAGTACAACTTGGAAACCATCCTCATTGCTGACCCCTTGGCCAGGACTAAAGAAACCAAATACATAAGAAACAAAGAAAAGTGGTACAAACGGCTGCCAAGATTGTTCAAAGACAAGTACAATTATCTGCCAGCATACCTTGTTCCCATGACTTCACCATTAACCCCAAGACCAGACCGCCCCTTGGAACCCGCCGCCGCCAAGACCACCTCTACCCAACTGTTTGGAGTACTCTATATTACTTTAACAGGATTGGTGGATTCCATGGTCTCCAACTCCGGACCCTGGTCCTTGCTCAGAAAATCAGTATCTTATATTATCATGTTAGCACCCATTCTATGGTGGGCCCTACCCGCCGGCTTGACTGCCCCTCACCCTGAGCCGCCCAATGCTCTACCTTTGACTGGTTTCCTGACACAACCCATATGACTTTGACTTGTTTTTTAGTCACTTTGCGTCTAGCTCTGCCCCTACTCCTGTACCCACCCCCAGACAAGCTGCCTGTCAACCAACCAATCAGGATGGTAACCTTGATTTGTAACAACTTCCCATAACAAGCCATACTGCCCCCTACAGCCAATCAGGCTTCAGCTTCCCTGGCCCAGCACCCAAATGCAGAATCATTACTGCTAAGATTCTTCATGAAATTGTGGCACTGAACCTGCAGGGTCTATCCTGGGATCAGATTACCAGCCAATTGCAATTCACCCAAGCCACAATAATTCAAGAATTTGATAGTTTAATGAATAAGGGGAATCTGATCGGGACAGCCAAGAAGCCAAAGAAGGCCCCCAAGTCCCAAATCAATGAGGTGTACCCAATTATGTTTAGCCTCCTGCAGCAGGACCCCAAGCTTCCCCTAACCCAGGTCTGGAAGCAACTTTCACACTATGTTATTTGGGTGTCTGAGTGCATTATGCAGCTAGGATGTATGGGAAGGTGGCGTCAGTCTGTGTGATGACTAATATTGCCGGCAACCAATGGGATAGCGCTGAGGATCCCCCATATGATCCTGCCATCAAATTCACCCTGGTCTGATGCTTGATTAGTCTATCAGATGATGTCATCTTCATCTCATACTACAAGCTATCAATAGCTTTTAATGATTTCAGCAAGCAAGGAAGAGCTGCCACTCAAAAAGGAATAAAGAAAGTCAAGAAATGGACTTTCATTGGTGCATTTCTGTCTGTTTCAGCCAAGGGTTTTGTCTACTATTAGACAAACCCAGATTTCACCAATTACTACAAGTATGGTCACATTCTTGGTGGATTACTTGACTCCTGGGATGGCTCAAATTCCAAGCACTGGGTTTTCTTGAGCCACCAGATGGAGGATAGCTACACTGCCCTTGAGGACATCCAGCGACGCGGGCAGCAGGCCTCTTTGTACCCAGCCGGCCATTCAGACATCTATCTGGGTGATGTTGTTTTCTTTAACATTGGAGATAAACTCCAGGAGTGCCGCCCTCAGGCTTTCAACAACCTCTATCTTGGAGTCCTTGACCACAATTCTCTCTTTAGCCACCAAATGATAGCTGACTTTTTTGTGCAAATGGTTTTCCATGTGAATATGGGCAACCAATCACAGAAAGACAAGTGCCTCCCGCCCTGTGCCACAGCCACCTACCAGCTAATTGAGCCAATGCTGGACAAGGAATATAACAAGTGTTATATGGCAGCCATCACGTGCAATCCTCCTACCCATACCCCTACCACAACTCCCCCCTCACCTTCCAGCCCCAACCACTCAATCCCAGACCTCACAGGTCAGCACTGTCTCAATGCTTTCTTTCCTAAACTATTCTGCCTACTAGGCATCACTCTTCCCTGCCCCCAATAAACTCCCTGTTGCCAAAAAAATTCTATTTATATTATCTTTATTTTGAATTTCAATTGTTTGTGTTCTCTTTGTTTATAGTTGGTTTTATTATTTATGTTCAGTTTATTTCTATAAAATCATTTATTTACTATTCCATGTATCTAGATCTAGAACACAGTTATTTTTGGCACTTTATACAGCCCCTTGTGAAAATATTAATAACAATTTGGTGATCATCAAAATTTGAATGAGAAATTATAGGTTAATTGTGTTTAGATAAAGTTACTACTGATCCAAATTCAAAACCTTAATGATAAAATTTAAGCCAATCAGGAGCTAAGTTATAAAGTGATTGTTGTAACATAAAGAGTCATTCAATAATTATTTGGTGCATGTGCGCTAATTAATATGATTGACATGTTGTTTTGCCATTGAGTGCCATTGCCGCTGTGGCAAGAGGTTGATGGACTAGTGCCCAATCAGCTGCTGGGTTAACACTAGTCCATCAATAACTCACCACAGCAGCAATTGCACACTATGGAAAAACATCCAGCCAATCATATTAATCAGTACACATGCACCAAAGAATTATTGAATGGCCCTTAAGTCAATACAATCACTTTATCACTTGGCTCCTGATTAGCTTAAAGTTTATCATTAAGGTTTTGTTTTGGATCAGTAACAACTTTATATAAACACAATTAACCTATAATTTCTAATTCAAATTTTGATGTCACCAAATTGTTGTTAATATTTTCACAAGGGGCTGTATAAAGTGCCAAAAATAATATGGTAATTAAGGAAACAATGCCAACACAAAGCAAACAACACATATTGAGTTAAGAGTAAAACATATACACAATGGGTAAATAAGTGGGACAATGTAGTAAATGGGAAAACAAACATGAATAAAAAAGATGCAATAATATCAGAATAACACATATTTTATTGGGGTAAAAGCTATAAAAAAATATGGAAAGGTTAGTAAAATATCAATGAGAAAATTGGAGAAGTTATTGTTAGATCTGGACCATGCAATTGCAAGGATCAAAGACATTGACTGCAAGGTAAAGGAAAAAGTCAAGGCTGCCACCTCACTGGGGACAAAATTGACAAGGTTTCTGCTAAGGCACTTATGGCCAAGATGCCAGACACCCCTGAAAAACAATTGGGCATCTTCTTAACACTCAAAAAATTGTGGTTGAGGGCCTCTAGTTCAAGTCATTTGCCCTCTCTGCGCCGTCTGTCTGGGTTGACAACCCTTAATGTATGCACATCTCAAGCCAGCCAAGCAATCAAGAACAGAGGATATAAAATTGCCTGCCCAACTGCTTGCGCCAAGAATGGCTAAGCCTGTTGAAGCCGCCCTCAAGAAGGAAATACGCAAAGGTAACCTAAAAATCAAAATTAATAAAAATTCAAAATTCTTACCTTTTTTTAGAAAACATAGACAGTGAAATCTGCCAGGTCCTGGTCCCCTTTGTCCCTACCACCTTCTATTCAAATTATGCCACTCACATGGCCAAACAGCTCTAGCTGTCCCCCCTGTCTTGCAGGAGCTCAAAGACAGAGTCCATGGTACCTTTCTGATGTCCTGTGAGGCATTATCTGGGCTGACACATGGCAAGGGGGCATCTGAGTGGGCAGTTACTGCCTACAAGGATGCCCAACTGGTACGCCTTGACCCAGTGGTCCTCAGTGGAGTTTACTGTGTAAACTCCCTTGAGCTTGTTTGGGACATCCTGGCAATGCTTCCATTCAAGAACATACCAGAGATGGGCCGGGCCCATGTGGTTGCTTGCTTCTTCTTCCCAGTGGAGCACATGATTTCTTACCTGCTGGACAACTTTGGGCGCAAGGTAGGAAAATTGGCTGTTGCAGACGCAACAGCCGTCAAGAAGACAAAAATCCTCCTTGCCAACAAGACGGGGGTCCCTGCAGCCATGGAGCTGACCTTTGCAAAGACCAAGCATGATAAGAAGATCAGTGTGGCTTTCAATAAATTATGCAAGTTTACAGAAGCCTTTGCTCAGCAAAGGTTTCATCTGGTGGTTTACCTTGGGTATCTCTTCTACTTCAGAATGGGCGCCAGTGTGGAGCATCTTGACAGGGTCCTCCTAGGAATTGACAAGGCCAGGCTCTCCCTGGACGGGAAGAAGGTCCCCCGGGTATGACTTGATGGATCACGTCATCCAGGACGCCCTGGTCCTGGCTGGTATCTACGGGTTTGCAGCCCCGCCAGAGAAGCTGCTGCTCCGTTTTCACCTGACCCTAATCCCTTTTACTAGTTGCTGTGAATATTTTAATAAGGGTGTATCTACTGTCCATGGTGTGGCAGTGGAGGTTGTGTGCCACCTCCATTGTGGGGTGGGTACATACAGAAAAACTCACTACTGTAAATTCAGAACCTGAACATAAAAATGCGGGATTGTCAAATCCTTGGTCCAAATATTGAATCACTTTTGTGGGCAACTCAGCTGAGTGAAAAATAAAATATTTAATAAAATCAAATATTTAATTTGACTTTTTTTGATTTATTTAAATTGGCAAATTTGGAATCTCTTGAGCAGATAACTCAACTAACAAAAGACAAAACCCAGCAAACAAATGTGGGATACATGAATCAGAAATGCAGGATTCCAATGTACAATTTGAGATTTCCTGTATTTCAAACAAATCATAGACATCATGTAAAACATAATAAATCTGAAATTGCAGGATTGTCAAATCCAAGAACCAAATTTCAAATCAAAAATGAGGTGTTTTGAAATAAATGTAATTTATGGGAATCTCAAAAAGGATACTAAAGGATCTAGAGTGGATTTGTGCTAATTCTTTTAGGAATCATAGAAATTCTCAAAAACTACCCTATTCCAATTTAGGACAGCTAAAATTTAGATCATAATATTTACAAAAATAAAACATATATAACAATAAAATTGACTAAAATATACATTCCTCTTCTTGAGTTTTAATTTTTATTAAAAATTTATTATGTCTTCTTTCAATAACAACCAAGTCAATGAGCTGTCCCCTGGTCTTGAAAAAATCATGCAGGGCTATGCAGGGTCTCTTAACGGTGAAGCCTCTGTCTGTGGCCACTCCCAACCCGCAGGCCCCTCTGCAAGCCCCACCCAGGAGTCTGTTCTTTTTCCTGCAACTTCCAGCATGGCCCTGTTTGCCCACCATGCACAAGCAGCTGCCAACCCAAATCCCTTATCAGCAATGGCATCTGGAACCAGCCATTTTAGCCATGGGATCACCCAGAGAGCCCAGGACCCTGAAACAGCCAATCAGATAGCATTGACCAGTTTCCAAGATGAACATATTTCTCCCCCAGCCAATCAGCCTGCAAGACGCAGAAGAAAACTAATCACTCCGGAGATTGTTCTCAAAATGGTTGAAAAGCAAGGGATGCTTATGCCCCTTGGGGAAATTGCGGCCGTAATGGGGTTTGCAAAGTCCACTGTGGCTGCAACCCTGTGAGCCCACATCAACTGTGGCCCCCCTACCAAGAAGACCCTAACTGGTGCCCTTACTTCAACCAAAGGTGATACAGCCCATCCCATTATGATGGCCATTATGTAACGTGACCCAAGGATGCCTCTGGTCCAGGTACATCTCCAGTTGGGACTCCACGGCATCTTCACCAACAAAAGAATAGTGAATTTGTGGATGCACAGAGTTGTGGTTAGTGCTAGAATCTTGTCCAATCAAGTTCTCAGTGGCCCCATTTTGGTGGACACTGACCCCTACAATTCAACTTTTATTAATTTTATCAAAGGAAGGGCAATGAGGGCCTGTAATGACGTAATCTTTATGTTGTATGCTAAGATATTTGCAAGTATCCAAGACTTTGGAGAAAAGTGTATCCAGTCTGACGTGTACAAGCGCGGCCCAATATTGTATTGGTTTGTTGGGGTTTTATTGGCAGTTTCCCCATTGGGTGTCAATTATTAATTGGCAATATCAAACACTGCAGATGGGTATGCCTACCAGACGGAGCTCAAGGCCATGCTGGACAAGTGAGTCACACAAAACACCGTGCACACAGTTGTACTGAGTGCAGAGATGGAGCAGCAGGAATGGGCAACCCAAGAAATCAGGGCTGTGGGGCATATATGCTGGCCCTACCCCATCAACTACGCCAACATGCATCTTGCAGATGTATGTCTCTACAATTTTGGTTTTGCCCTCAGGCGCTTAAAGCCTGTCACCTACAACAAACTATGCACCCAAATTGATAAGGGTATGAGCTTTTCCCTTCTGCGTCTGTCCAGGACTTATTTGATCTCATCATCTTCTATGAAAGTGATAGTGTTAAAACAGAAAGGATCCCCGTCTCCCCCACGCCAGTTCATCTGTTTTTTCAAGCCAGTATATGTGATGGAAGAAGAATATGAGCAATTGAAGCAAACCACTCTTGCTGCCCCTTCCAAGTCAACAAACCCTGCCTCCCCAACCCCCCTGTCAAGCCACCCATGTTCCAACCTTGAGTCCCAAGCCACTACCAATTCCCCCACTATCTCTGATGCCGTCCCTTTCATAGGCGCAGATGAAGGCAATGTCCATTCCGCTCATTCCCTCCCCTTCCCGTCCTTTGATTAGTAAATAAATCTTTTCTTTGTGACAACTTATTAAAATTGATATCTCTCTTTCAATTCATAATTAATAATATTTTCTTTTTACATTATCAACATTTCCATAATTAATACAATGTTGTACATTTTATGAATAGCTTAAAATTATGAGCATACATATTTTCTATCATCATTAATAAATTAAAGACAATAAACGTAAATATTACATTAGAATATTGCAATTAGACGTCAACTCTTGATATTTTGATATTATGTGTATAACTCAATTCTTTTGGTTAATAAATTCTATTGTAAACAAGGTTTTTGTCATTCTAATTTATAAAAATAGATTGTGTTTATATTAGGGCCATTAACGCTTAGTACAAATATTGAAAATTAGTGCATTTTAAAGCCTGTATATTTACCTATTGGTAATAATTCTATTAACTTTTTAGTTGTATTTTGCAAGGTAATAATAATCTAATGTGTTAATATATTACTGTTTATTGTCATTAATTGACTGATTTTCTTTGCTGTGGTGATTGTGCATTTTCTGATATTTCCGCACTAGTATCCAATTGGTTGGTTTCACATCCAATTGCACAGGCAATAGGAAATTAAGCCGCCACCCGACCACATCCAGTCTTGGGGTGGCGGCTTTTTTCCCTATTGCCTGTGTGATTTGATGTGAAGCCAACCAATTGGATACTAGTGTGTAAATATCAGAAAATGCACAATTGCCACATCAAAGAAAATCAGCCAATTAATGACAATAAACAGTATTCTATTAACATATTAGATTATTATTACCCCGCAAAATCCAACTAAAAAGCTTATAGAATTATTACCAATAGGTAAATATACAGACTTTAAAATGCACTAATTTTCAATATTTGTACTAAGCATTAATGGCTCTCTTATATGAACACAGTCAATTTATTTTAAATTGTAATGAAAAACACCTAGTTTAAAATGAATTTTATTAAAAAAATGCATTGAGTTAAGCACATAATATCAAAATATCAAGAGTTGACGTCTAATTGCAATATTCTAATGTAATATTTACATTTATTGTCTTTAATTTATTAATGATGATGAAAAATATGTATGCGTTGAAGATAGTACTATAAAAACCAGTTTTTTGATGGAATTCACACAAAATGTCTTCAATCTATAACTTGATCAATGAATTAGAAGCACACCTGCAAAAGGTTGTTGAAATAGAAAAAAATACCAGGGAAATAGTGACAGGAAAGCTGGGTAACAAGAGCCAGCCACTTATCCAGTCAAAAGAAGATGCTCTGGATAAATTGGGAAATATTATAGATGAAAAGAGTAAAGAAGCATTACTTAATCTACAGGTAACAATTTATCAAGTCTGAAGTAAAAAACGCGGCCTACAATTTGTGAGAGTTCTGGCAGGGGGCCAAAGAAAACAATAATATCAAACTAATTGAAGGAACAGAAATTCAAAAGGAAGTCAACACCAATGAAGAGGGAAAAAATCAAATGGAAACAGATGAAAATGAAACACAATCAAAAAGGAGAAGCACTTAAAGAAATACAGAAGCTTTATCAAATGAAAACCAAGAAGAAACACAAGTTGCAAGAAAGATAAGAAAAATTCAGCCTAGAAAAATTAATGAAGAGCATCCAACGCTCATGAAGTTTGCCAAAGTGGCGCCTGTGGCTGAGGGGGCCACAGGGGAAATAATTAGTAAGTCTTTTTATGTTTTACTTATATTTATTTTAGTCATCACCAGGAATGGGGATGAGATTGCGGAAGTAGCAGCTTATACGCCGAGTTGGTTTTACGGGGGTTACCAGTCACTGGTGGCCCCTGTAAAACAAATAAATAAAAACCAAATAAATAAATTAATTCAACAGAATATGAATAATTTTTTAATATTGAAACTCAAGATAGGGAATATTTACCACCCGCGGGGTGCTCGCCATGGATAAGGGAAGCATATGAAATAGGATCAAATATCAAAATCAAAGAAATGAATGAAATTTGCAGGGGATATCAAACTGAACTTTGATGAATACATATACAAAAGCATTCAAAGATTCCCCTTCACAAACATCAACAAATATGAAAAGAATTTAATAAAAACTTACTTTCAAATAGGAAATGAATATTTGAAATCTGCAATTTTTAATGAAGTTTTTAAGGCACTATCAAATAGAGTTGGGGATGCAGTCCTCGTGAATAATTTTAAACCTTTGTTAATATTGTTTGCCGAGGCCTGGGGGGCTGATTCAAGTCAGGCGCCCCCCCCCGGAACCCTCTTCAAGTTCAACCAAACATCCTATATTAATAGATTAGTTCAAACTTTCAAAAAATTATGCATGTTCTTGGAAAAGTATACCTTGCAGAGAATTCACAATGTGGTATACCTGGGAATCCTCCTACACTGCATATTAAAAACCAACGTTAAAAAGTTGGAGGATAAACCTATCCACATGGATATTTGCCATGCAGCCCTCAACCACCAGAAGAGACCACGGGGATACAGGACAGTTGAGCACGTCCTGTATGACTCATTTTCATTGGCAACACTATACAGGTACTACGTGCCCCCCAAAAAAACCTACTTGTCAATTCACTCACCCGCCTGCCTTTTATCAAACAATCAGCAACCACCGGGGTACAGGGCGCCACCCCTCTAGCAATCACATCCAGGGTTGTCCACCATGTACAGAAAAGTATGTGGATCCAATTAGATGCATTAGCTGAAATTTTAATTTTGGGGTATAATTTCCCGGAATAATCACATTCTCTTTGCAGTTAGCATCCCCCAATAAATATTTCTCCCTTGCAAATTAATTTTTTTACTTTTTATATTTTAATACTAAATTTTTTAATACTGAAATATGTACTATTAAAATTTTACTATAAAATTTTTAATATTACATATTTAAATATTAAAAAATTTAGTATCTAAAAGTTAATATTAAAATTTTTATAACACATATTACAAAATTAAAATTTTTAATATCAAATATTTTGATATTAGAATAAATCACAATTTAATAAAAATAGTTAAATTTCAAAAATTTAAACTTTAATATTTAACTTTTACAATTTATAATTATAATTTTACTTTTAATATTTTAATTTTTATTTTAAATTTTAGTATTTAAATTATAATATTAATATATCTAAATATATTACAAGACATTAGTTAAAGTTGCAACCACTTCAAATATTAAAAATAAGTTAAAAATGTTTTTATTTATTAGCTCATTGAGTATGGGTTTATTTATCACATAGATAAACATTGAGAATTGAATTTATCTGCATCATGCAGCCCGCTCCACTATTGTTCTAAACAAATGATTGTTTAGAACTCAAATTACCTTCCCCTTGTAATGTGATTTGGTAAACATATTTGATATACTTGACCCGCGTCCTAAGTACTAATTAGTAATCAATACATGAAAATCATCGGTTGTCGTGTTGTGTGGTTATAGTGGCACTGAAATAACAAGGATCAGATGATGACATGCAAGGTCCAATTTGTGGCTTAAAAAAGCCAAAGTACCATCAACAATTCACAATTATTTAAATAAAATAATTTATTTCTATCTTTTTTTAATTTATCCATTTGTTAGCAAAAAGCCAATAATAATATTCAGTGCATTATAATAAAAATATTTGTCCTCATACCTAGTATAATTAATTTTACTTACCTTTTTCTACATATTCTTATATATCTATAATACATTCAAACGTCACATTATTATATATAAATAATAATTATTGAGTCCTAATAAAAACAAACTAAATAAAACCCGGAGCGCCCATTTATCTGATTGGCTTGGAGGCCAGGGCTTTTGGGAGGAAGGATTCTGAGTGCTTGTAAAAAGCTGCCACCACATTGGGTGGCATTGCAAATTGGCTGATATTGAGAATGTTGAAGAGATCCTCTGTGTCCTGAGGGAGGCCTTGTTTTACCTTATTCTTGATCCAACCAAACACCTCCTTGATTGGATTCAGAAATGGAGAATAGGGCAGAAGGAAGAGTAGTCTCATTGGGCAGTCTGCAAGGCAGTGGCTGGCAGAATGGCTGTTTTTGTTGATGGTGGAACTCAGACACAAGCAGATTCATCTTGTGGAGCCTGACATTATCAAGCACAACAACGTTGGTTGTGCTGCTATAATTTATCCAAAGGTACTCCTTGACAGCTCGGAGAAAATCAAGAAAGGTCCCGCTGTTATGAGAGCCTTTAATCATCTGATACTGTTCTAACCTACAAGGACCAAGAAGTGCAACCATGGAATAGGTCTGGGAACGGACAGCTGCACAATGGGCTACGCCGTCCTTGGACCCTGTCTCAACCCACCCATGCCTAGACCTGAGTGAGGAGGAGAACAACAATTTGTCAATATAGAAGAACTGGACATTCCCAGTCTCCTTTAGTGCCAGATATGTCTTGGCATAAATGTGTCAATCCTCAATGGTCTTTTCACTGTTCCTTTTGTATGGAGAAACTCCAAGCACCTTCCACTAGAAGCCCAAATCAACCATTGCTTTGTAAACAAGGGTTTTAGAAACAGAAAGCCCAAACTCTGTGGCAAGCATTGATTGGATAGCAAGTGTGTCCAAATGGCAATCCTTGGCTACCCACTGCTTGATTGCATCAATGTGAATAGGCTGAAGGAGTTTGGGCTATCTTTTTGCCTTGGTGGATTTGGCAATTCACCTGGTGTTGCCATACTTGGTGTTGATGTTGGCAATGTATCTGGCTGTGACACCAAATTGGGACGCAATATCCCAAACTGTCATTCCCTCATTCAAGCAGTTGAGGAGAGCTTCACACTCACTATCTGTCAACCAACGCCGGCTCTTGGCAGATACCATGGCATACTGGCTACCAGGCTCAACACAGGGAATGGGGACCTTTGTGTAGAAGGTGGGATCACGCTTGCTTGCAGTGGCGCCATATACATTGAATACACAATAGGCGCAGATGGTTCCTTAGTTATGATCAATGGCTGATAGGAGGTGTCAAAGACGCAGGGGCAGGAAGTGGCAACTCTTGGGTCAAGAGTGCAGGCTGGGTGACAACTGGGTATACAGTGGAGATGTAAGTAGCCTCAGTGTTCCCAGTGACCCTGGTGTAGGAGACTTTGGTAGCAGGCCTTGAAAGTGGCTCTTCCTGGGATTCAAGCTGGTAGTTCTGGCTTGGGATGCAGGAGGTGGTTGGCTGGCAATAACACCTTGGGAGACATGTGTATTGGCATGAATCCCTTCAAGTTGGGTTCTGGATCTGTTCTTGGACCCTCTGGAACGCCCTCGTAGACAGGCTGCCCACAGGCTGGTGCAGGAGCGGGTTGAGAATGCAATTGACAGTCCATAAAAATAAAATAAAAATATATTTTAGATTAAATATGTATTTATTTGGAGTTATTGGTTTAGTTGTGGGTAGTTGTTTTCTATTGATTTAGCCTTGAATAGTAGCAGAGTTTCTATATCTGTGATTTGAAGTGAATAATATTGTATACTTTCTGGGTTTGAATGATTTTAAAGTTTAATAACTTTTTATGTATAATTATGGTTATTGAGACTGAATTTTTAGTTTGATTTTAGTTGTGGTGGAGCTTCTTTATTTGGGTTGGTGTTTCCTAGTGTGCTTAGTGTACATTAAATTTGGATTCCAGTTCCTGCAATTAATATCTGAGTTTACTAGTGGCATTCAAAAGTGATTTGAAATTTGGTTCATGGATTTGACAATCCCACAATTTCAAAAAACATAGTAAACTTAATGAAAATGGTTGATGGATTTGAACACTTCACATCTGATTCCAGTTACTTCATTTTGTCCATTGGATTTATGCAGCTCCACTTGAACTTTGCAAAGTGTCTATGAGTCCCACATTTTCAAATATTCAAATAACTACTCAAAAAAATCAATTTTATTAAAAAAAGGCCATCTCGCAAAATTGATTCAAAATTTGGAACAAGAATTTGACAATCCCGCATTTTTACATTCAGGGCTGAATTTACAGTACAGGCGCTCTTAATAAATTCTCTCTTCCAAATAATTCCATTATAATTTATATTATTTTTATTATTATAAAATTTTCTAATTCTTATTTTAGCAAACAAGATTTTCAGAATATATCCCAGAGAAGGTCTTAATAAAAGCATAATAATATATTTCAATAATATCTACTTCTGATTTGTACACATTACATTTAACTTTTATTTGATCATTATATTTATTTTCCAAAAGCAATATTAATGTGTTTGTGTAATCCAGTATCAAGTGTTTAGGATACCCTTAGATGACATAATAAAAATGATTATACATAAATAAATTACTAACCTTCATTGATTGTCCTGCTGAATGTGATTGCAGGCTTGGAAGCATCTAAATATAAAATGATAATTAATAAATCTTGAATAGTAAATTAGAGAATATATATAAAAATTGGACAAGCTAAGCCTTTAATTAATTGGCTGTTTGGCAAGACATGTGGGGATGAACAAATCAGTATGGCCATAGAATTTGGCCACAGTCTCAGCTGGGAGGGTGTGGATCCCGGCCTGCAGCAAATTAAAGAGGTCCTTGGTCCCAGTTGGGGTTCCTTGCTTGACAACTTGCTTGAGCCACCCAAAGACTTCCTCAATGGGATTTAGGAAGGGCAAATAAGCAGGGAGGAAGAGAAGGCGCAAATTTGCCATGGTCAATTGCTGGGGGCCCACTGCAATGCTGGTGTCAATCATTGGGAATTCCTCTAGAATTTCAGCCACATTGTGGAGACCAACATTGTCCAACACAATGACGTTGGTGAAGCCCGGGCTTGTGCGCCTCAGGTGCTCCTGGACCAATTGGAGGAATGATAGAAAGGTATGGCTGTTATGGGAGCCCAGTATTATTTGGTATAGCTTGACCCCCTTTGGACCAAGGAGAGTCACCATTGAGTAGGCTGTGGCGCAGACTGCAGCACGCCAAGCCATCCTGTCATTGGAGCCTTTGGGGACATAGTCATATGCATTGCGCATAGACAAGGCAAATGCCAAATTGTCAATATAGTAAAATTTTACCATTCCCTTGGCTTTGAGGGCAGTGTACGCCTCTGTGTATTTTCACTGGACGTCAATGTTGGCTGGGCTATTACAATTGTAGGGGGATACCCCGAGCTTTTTCCAGGAAAAGCGCATTCTCTTGAGCAGATGGTAGTAAAAGGAAATCAAGGCCTCAACCCTGAAAGTAGACTTGAACATGGCCTGTATATTTGCCAGTTTAAGATGGCACTCTTGGGTTATCCACTGGCAGATTGCCCATTTGTGCTCCTTGGTGAGCATGGTGGAAACACGCAAGGATTTCTCCGCGGCAAGGACTTGACCTGTGTTAATTAATCTGTGAAAGGTCTTGAAAGCGTACTTGGAATCCACCCCAACAAGGGGCGCAGCCGCCTTGTTTTTGCCCAATTCACGCATTAGCTTAAGCAGGATGATGTGTTTGATATTAGGAATACACTTCTGAGTGAGCTTTGTGGGTTCAGACAAGACAGGATCCTGATTTGTGACAGGCTTGCAAGGCATGGGTACCTTGTTGTTGAAGGCTACAACCTTTTTTAACACCAGCTGTCCCTCATCAGTTCTGAAGAACTCAGGCTCCTTGTTCTCTTCCTGATTGCCATCACTGACATATGGCTTGTAGCTAGTATCAAGTACAGGCTTCACCTTCTCCAGCATGGCTGATGGGAACAACTCTTGCTGATACACAGCATCAAACACATACAAAGTAAGTTCTACCTCCTCTGTTTCTAACTGTTTTGGTAGTGGTGACCTTGGTGGGCTTCTGGGTCAGCTTGGGGACCCAAGGGTTGATGCTCCACACCCTAGCAGCTTGTGCTCCTTGAACTGGCTGTGTCAGTGCAGCGTCACTATGGAACTCTCCTCTCCTGTCTCCTTCTTGAGTAGGCACTTGGGTTGCACTAACTCTATTGTTTGACCCGCGGGGGCAACCTAGACCACAGCGCACATCAGGTGCAATGGTAGTCTGTTGCTGTGTTCCTTCCATTTTGAGAATTTAATAAAATATTAAACAAATTTCAATTAAGTTACTCCCTATTTTTAATCTTTGCTTTTATCTGAATATGGATATTTAATTAATATTTTTTCCCACCCAATATCCCAATTATAGATTTTTTATTTCTTAACTAGTTGTTTCTGGTTTACAAAGCCCATTTTAGAATACCTGAAATAATTTCCACCCATCTTCCCAGATTTACGCCAAATTAAGCACCCAACACAATATTTTTAAAATTTATGTCTCAGATTGTGTGTCTTATTTTAGATACCTTAGTATCATTCATGATTACAATCCATTGCACACACTGAGTGAGTGATTTTTTTTACATAGTGAGTTGGTATTGTGTTTTGTTTGTGGATTGAGTTTGACTCACCTTGCTTTGGTGTATTTTGTCACCAATTCACATAGTAAACATATGGGCCATTATTTTTCTTGTTATGCCTAGGCGCCAGATTGGTTATTTTATAACTTAATCACATTATTCATATTCAAATTATTCAGAAAGAGTAAAATACAATCAATCCCAAATATTTAATTGATCTTGGGCTTGGGTGATTTTTTAAAAAATAATTCATTGATTTTATAATTGAAAATTGCAACTTATAGTACTACTGAAAATATCTTAAGTGCTACTACAAACCAAAAATATTTATGATGAGTTGCATGGGAGAGTAATAGCAGCCCCAAAGCTATAAATGCTATTACCCTATCTTTGGCTCATCATAAATATTCTTAGTTTGTTTCAGAAAAAAAGGTTGTTGTTTTTGAAAGACTGATAACTCTATTTAAAATACACCCTCTAGTAAGCTGCCCTACTTCATGAACTTGCCCCAATACACTACTAGCATCTTCTGATATTTTTGTTTCTCTGGTATCATCACGTGATTTCAAATGATAAAATATCTCAGAATATTCTGAGAAGCTTTCAAATGTTAAAGGTGAAGTATATAACTTCCCATCTTTCATCAAATATGAAAGATTAATGCGCAGATTTTTAACTTCAAGCTCTCTTTTTATAGGCCTAAATTTCCTTTCATAAATATAAAAAAATGCTTTTTGGGAAACAATTGAACCAGTTAAAGCTGAATTGTATAATTGTTTTCTTCTTTCTTCTTTCTCACAAATATTTTTTAGATCATTAATGTTGTTAATATAAAGTCTATTTTCTTTTTCCTTTAAAATTTTTGATATTACACCAAAGTGACCATCAACAATGCTTTTTCCATGGCATTCAACAAAACGGTTATATTTTATGGAACCCTTAATATATTTAGGTGCCTCTTTAAATAAGTAATATAAAAATTCATATGATCTAAAATGATTTCCATTATCTGTCCATACTTTTATATTTTTTATTTTTTTAAATCTATCTAATTTAAGAAGACTTATTAGACATTCACCTGAAAATAAAGAATCATGTGATAATATTTGAGACAAAAAATCATGATATTCATATTTAATTTTATTGTTTTCTTTAAAAACTAATGCAAACCCTAATAATGAGATTGGTTTTTTTGAATAAAAACAATTATTGGTCTCAATTGGACCACCTCCAACCTTTAAGTTTTCTTTATAATCTATAACTACAACACAAGACTCATCATCTAGTTCATTAATATCTTTTTTATATTCACAATTTTGATGAACATAAAAGTCTTGGTGCTGATTAATAGTCTTTAAGTCATTGTCTATAGATTCTGGTAATGGTAAGTTTTTACTTTCACATTCTTCCTTCTTTTTTTCTAGTGAATTTTTTAAATTACAAATATTGCACATATCGGTTTGTTTTTTACTTTTTATTATATTTTTAGGGATTAATTTATAGTAAGTGGAAATTGAAACTGAAATTTCATTTTTTATTTTCATATTTTCATATATTTCTTTTTTTGTTTTAAGTAGAGAGTATTTAATTTCAGTTGAGTAATTACTCATCTCTTTTTCTATATCTTTATAAATTTTTTCAGGCACTTTTTTTGTAAACTGGCTTGTTTCAAAAGAATTTTCCAGCAATTTTTTAATTATTTTTTTAGTTATTTCTTTTTTTTAATGAATAGTTATTATTTTTTTGGCTTTTTTTGTTTAAGCTTACATTTTTATTTTTATTTATTTTTCTTGAGTATTCAAACTCACTTTTAGTTATATTAAACCCCATATCATTAAGCTCTTTTAAAGAGTAACTGGAAGTAACCAGAGATTGCAAGGCTGGGAGATGTTTTTGGGGAGAAGATTTCATGAGATCCTTTAAGTTTTCAATGAACTCATTGCCTTTTTGATTTTGAATAGTTGGCAGGAACTGAGCTTTCCCAAATTCAGTTTGAGTAAGGAAGTGCTTGATGAAATTATCAAGATCATCACCAGCAATAAAGAGGAATGCCTTTTTTAACATTGCAATTCTCTCTCTTTTTGTTGAAGCTCCCAAGGGAAAAAAGGGTAGCATGGAAGAAGTAAATTTAACTGAGGACATGGTAGTATTTTGAATCTGTAATTAGGTCAGATCTTTGATGTGTGCCTTAATGATGGAGTAGTTATGATCAGAATGTGGTCTTTGAATTGGGTTATTTGGATTAGAAGCTTTGTGGTACTTTAGCTCTTATATACCAAGCTAAATGACACCATTCTGAAAGAAATGGTGTGATAGCTTTTATTATAGTTTGAACTTGAATTTATGTTTGCAGAAATTAATTAAATACCCAGTTTTCATGCACAAGTGATATATGTGAAGCAGCTAAGCATTATTATTACATCATATCCTCTTTGTAATCAATGCAAATCAATTAAAATGATGTATTCAGTTAATTGTAACTCTTCCGCATATTTTTAAATGATAAAATATTAAAGAATTCCATTTAAAGAATGCTCAATTTGAGGTTCGAAGCTCACTTGAACCTTAAAATCAATCTAAACAGTGATAAAAACATCCTAACTTCAAACTATCATAAAATCCTAGAGAATTGAGCCTTTTAAATAAAATAAAATGTGAAAATAAAGCTCTCAATCTTATCTTTAATTTCGTCAAATAAAAAACATCTGTTGTGTATTCAAAAAAGAGTATTTATTAGCTTTGAAGTGATCTACTTTATATCATTAGATATAATCATATAATAAAATCTGGATTATGCTCTTTTAAATTACTTTTGCTTTAATATTGAGCATAGTATACATATTAAAATTTTTACACCAATAAAAATATAAGATTCTTAGCTTCATTTTGATAGTTTACAGTGTGAAAAAATATTAATTTTTCATTGAGTTATTAATGTTTTAAATATAAATTGTGTAATTAGTTACTTTTTCAAAATCGAACTGTGTTATGCTGCGACTTGAGCAGCATGTGCATTAGAAAATGGCCTAATCTCTAAAATAATGACCCATATGTACACCAAAAGTCAACTCACATCATTTTGTTTGTTAATTAATGTATTTTGGATTGTATTTTGAATGGTTTTTCTTTGCGTGTGAGCCCTTTGTTGCTGTGTTGACTCATTTTGCCCATTAACGCCAATAAACCCTGTTAACAGAGTGTATATTTTAACATGAGAGTTGGAATTTGTCAAATCTGAAATCATTTTGTTTAAATCTGAGGTATTTTTGGTTGTCGCCATAGCTTTTAAAACTACTGTACTTCTGTCCTGAAAACATCTGTTATAAGCGCTTAAACTATGCTAATGTCTCAAAGCTCAAGGACAGCAGCAACTGTGCTAAGTTTGACTCCCTGGTACTTGACACTTTGCCAAGTACCAGGGAGTCAAGTGCCGCATATGTAAATCTATTAGTATTTTTGGCTTAACTGATTTTAAGCTAATTTTTACTAGTAATTTAGGGGTTCAAAACCAAAAACCAAGTTTAAATTTACTTAAATTTGACTCTGTTTAATAATTTGGTTAGCTAAAATACCAATTTAAGGGGAAATTTAAAAGTAAATTTACTAGTAGAAATGAAAAAAACTTGTGTTTGACACTCTAAAACAAAAAGTGGTTAGTTTGACACTTTTTAAGCCAAATCCTAATTTTATTAATAAAACACATATGTGAAAAATAAATTTTATTATTAGTGTCCATAGTCGTCAATTAGGCTCCCAAGCACCACTATACTGGATTTAGTAGTATAGACATTAATCAAATACCCCTCTTTTTTTACATTATGTCATTCCTGGGTTTGTGGATTAAGTGGTACCACATAAATTAAGCCCAATTTATTAAGAGATTTCATATATAATTTATAAAAAAATGGAAACTTGACTCCCATTTTGTTTGGCTATATCCACTTGCCACACAATTGGTTTTGGATTTAACTAATCAAAGGATCAGAATTAAGGCTAAATTAATAAGTGATGCATTATGAGTGCCACTTGACACCCATCCACTTGAAACTTTAACTTGGAGATTAGTACAGAGATCTTCTTAACATTGTAATCAACACTATGGTAAATAATTCACTCCCAGCTCCTCCCAGAATAACTTAAATACTAATAAACACATTCCCATTTATTTACTTTGTTAAATTATGTTGTATTTTTTTATTGTTAGACATATGAAACTGCCTTGCTTTTAGGTTAACTTTTAAACCTGTTTTTAAATTACACAAGTTTTATATGTAAAAAAATAGTAAATTTGATTTTTCTGCTTGACTCCAGAAAAATTAACAGTGAGAATTCAGCTTTTCCCAGCTGATTGACACTGCCAAACTCAACACTTTACTATTTTTTATTTTTCAACTCCCAATAAAAAATTCCACATAATAATTTTTTGAAATTATAATCTACTACTCTTCCTTCTACTCCCCAAATAATTTTTATATACTTTTTTATTTTTAATTATACTTTTATGTTGATTTAGCACAAAGATGCTATGCTGAACCTAACATCTTTGATGCTTCATCATAAAATCTGTCAGGAAGCCAGTCATAGGCAGAGGCATTGGGCAGCTCGGGGTGAGGTGCAGTTGAGCCGGCAGGTAGGGCCCACCATAGAATGGTTGCTAACTTGATAATATAAAATACAGATTGGCCAAGCAAGGACCAGGGTCCAGAGTTGGGGACCATGGAGTCTACCAATCCTGTCAAAGTAATATAGAGTACTCCAAACAGTTGGGTAGAGGTGGTCTCAGCGGCAGCTGTGGGTTCCAAGGGGCAGTCTGGTCTTGAAGTTGATGGCGGAGTCATGGGAACAAAGTATGCTGGTAGGTAGTTGTACTTGTCCTTGAATAATAAGGGCAGTATCTCAACTCTCTTTCCTTCAGGTCCTATGTATTTGATACTTCTAGTCCTTTCCAAAGGGTTGACAATGAGAATGGTTTCCAAGTTGTACTCTAAATAGGCTGGGTTGGGGGGTACCTGGTAAAGTGCACAGGTCCAAAGGGAGCTCCTGGGGCAGTATGATGCCCAGGGTGATTTGGCAGGTTGGGCTCAGAAGGAGGCGGCGGCCTGGTAGTCTACTTGACCCAAATTAAGATGGAAGATCACTAAGACTATATAGGGTAAGATTTGTTCAAACCAAAGGTTCATAAAATTTTATTATCAAAAACTGACAATGGGGTCTTCACCGTACTGCCAGGGTTTTTATACCCTGGGACTTTGCTTCTTCAATTTTTGCAGGGTTCAGGTTTGCAGACAAGGCACTGGTGGTACGTGGGTCTTGGCTTGGGGTCTCAAGGGCAGCAGATCCAGGTTGTGCCTGCTCTGGCAAATAGGAATGAAAATGCTTTGTTCTGCCGCCACTGTTCACTATGTCACCTGAGTAGTCCAATTGCACTACCCCTTCTGGGCAGAAGACTGGCAGTTGCTGGTGGTCATTGGCAAGATTAAAAATAGATTTTGTTTTAACCTCCTTAAGGCAAGCTGCAACCTTTGCATATTTTTGGATCTTTGGTGACTCAAGGTTAGCGTCAATCTGATGACCATTTGGGGAATTGTCCTTGGGAGACTGACAGGTCTCAAAGTAACTTGTTAACTTGGGTATGCAATTTAGCAAGTGGGCGGGTTCTTGTCCACTTTGCGTGACTCAAGTAATAAGGTCCTCTGTAGTAGGCCGGTGGAACGTGGAGTAATTTACTGTTTTTAGACTGTGATTTAACAGATTGATGGGTCCTGGACTGGTCTGAAGGGTTTGATCTGCCTTCTGGGGACTGGGGTTTGTCGTGAATAACGGCATTCCCCATGTTTTGATTTTGCTTTTGGTGGGCCATTTCAAAGACAAATATCTTGCTTTTGCTTTCAACTCTTGAAATGAACTGGCTTCTGCTTCAGGAAATATGATTGTTTGGTTTCCTGACTCTGCGCAACTCACTTGCCCCACTCATGCTTGTGGCAAGTGATCCTACCGTCCTGGTAGTGTTTTGTGGTATTCTCAACCACTATATATTCTATTTCCATATTCACCAATAAAATTAAGTTCTATTCAAATTTTTGTCTTTGTGTCTTCTGTACTTCTGTGCCTCTCTCTAGCCACGCCTAGTAGAGATTATTCATCCAGGGCCGCAAGGTAAACACTATTGCCTTCCCTGTCATCTAACCAAGACTTAGTATGAATCCAATCCTAAGGTTAGGATTCCCCGTTGTGTGTCTGTGCCGCGTCTCAGAACACAACAAAAATGGTGCTCACTACAGGGGCTGTAAGCCCCTTGGTTATCCCTTTTGCATCTACATTTGCAGGTCCCTTGCCTCCGCCTATTTGGGAGTCAACCTTGCCTGAAATTACCAGCCCTCCTATTGAGGAAGACATTGCCAACCCGCCTATTATCCCTACTGTACTTGAACCTTGGGAATGGTCCCTGCTTAGTTGCTTACCCCATGGGTACCCCTGACTTATAACAAGTCATGGCAGTAGCCCTTGGGATAGCTCAGTGACAGGGCCATTCCTTGCCTTGCCTTCAACTACAGTTTAGCTGTTCCAAATACTATGAGTTATTTGTGGCCCCTCAGTTTCCACAACATCTCCTCTCAGCGGCTGGATCCGTTGATCACCTGCTGTCATCCTTTGTACAGCCTGCCTTGGCCCACCACCAGATGGTGTTGGGACTCCACGTCCAAGAAATCTTGTCTCTACAAGTAGCTGTTACCCATCATTGGGACCAGTTTGCTGCCTACCAACAGTGGATCCATTCCCTGTTCTCCCTGATATCTGATAATTAGTGTGATTTGGTCACCTCTCAAACATGTCTAGTGAATTCCATCAAGCAAATGTGCCAGTTCATCCCTGAGTACGTTAGGGAGCAACTACATGAGTTTCACCAGTTAGAACAACCCTGGCAAACTCAAGTAGACTCCACCCTAAACGCTTATCTCTCCAACTTTGAGCGTCTAGTGCAACAGCTCAATGCATTCAGTGTCTATTCCTTTGAGCAATTGCAACAGGTAGCTGACCTTGCAGCCCAAGGTCTAAATGAGCTCAGTGCGGAATTTGATCAAGAGAGAGCTACCACTGCCGCAGCTATTGCCAAACTTCAGAGTCAGGTGAATGAGCTGTCCACTCCCAAACCTTATGTTCTGCCTTCTCCTCCTGCTGATGATCTGGTGGACAGAGAGCAGAAAATCTGGGAAGCCATCCGGGAACTATGCGCTTCCACTTGTAGCCAAGGACGTCCTACTGAAATGCCTCAACCTGATCCCCAGGTTCTTGCGCTGACTGCTCAGGTTGCTGAACTACAGCAAGAAGTTGCTGCTTTACGTGAGGTAGTAACGGCTGCTGCTAGCCCACTCAGGGTTAACAAGGAGGATGGCTGTTGTCCTGGTTTGGCAGGGGCTCCTCAAATCCACTGTGCCAGAGAGTTGATTGCCCTAGCTAATGAGGTGGACCATTTGAAACAAGACCAGACTGAGTTGGACAGGGACATACAGGAGATGAGTGAGTTGATCAATTTGGTAAATGACAGATTTGCCCCTTGCCTATCAGTGGGGTCATCCCTTACTTTGCAACTGGCTGAGCTCTCCACTGTTGTCACTACCCAAGGACAACGCCTAGATGTTACTGAACAACAGACCACTCTAGCCAACACTACGGGTGCCAGAACCACCGAGACTCTGACGACCCTTGAAGAAAGTGTTTGGCAACTATGGGCTAGACAACCCCCCTCCAAATCTGAAGCTGAGTTCTCCTCACGCATAAATGTACTCAATAGCAGCAATGGTGGTCCTGCTCCCAAGGCACACTTCAAGCCTACTTTTAAGCAAGTCTTTGGTCCCAAAACCTTGACTATTGCAGCTTTCTTAACTATTTACAGGACTGCTATGAGACAAGCATCAGATGAAGTTAAGAAAGAACATATTTTGACTTGCCTACACCCAACCTGTCAAGAGGTAGTTGTACCAGAGCTGCCCTCTATCAAGACCTGGGAGGACATGAAACAGCTCTTGATTGACAAGTTTGGTGGTGATCTTAGCCTGGAGGTGAAAAAGGATGCTTTCATGCACATATCCTTCAAGCCCAAAGAGACATTAGCTGAGTTTGCAGACAGATTTTACATGGAGGGACAACAGTTAATAACAAGCAGACAATTGACAGCGCATGAAGCATATATGGCCTGCGCCCAGGCCCTCAAGGTGAATCAACTCCTGTGTCTTCATTTCAAGGCCCACAAGGCTATGCTGTCCTCCATAAAAGTATAAAGACACTGCTCCAAGATATGCATCTTACCCATTCTGGGGCAGTTGTTCAGGAAAGTTGTGCTGCTCCCAACTCTGGCTCCTCTTCTTGCGGCCCTTGTATCCTCACTATGAACTCCCAAAATCCTCCTTGATGTCAAGGTTGCCACAACTGCGGTCAGATAGGCTACCACTCTCATGTCTGCACCAATTTGCGGGTTGAAGGAGCTGATCCCAAGGATCAGTTGGGAAAAGAACAGTCAACCTAGAGGCAGAGACGGTCTCAGTTGACAATTCTTCCCAGTCTCCTCCTACACCTTCAACTGCTACTGACTCTGAGCCTGCTGATGATGAATCTCCTCCTATCCTCCTCCTGTTCCATGACATTTCTGACAGTTCTGATGTGGATGAATCTGATGTTGAAGACCATGATGTATACGGGTATTCTGTTCTTGCTGTCCCTGAGACTATTGCAGTTCCCTACAAGCTACAATCTGGGAAGATTACAATTACCACCAAGCCCTCAACTGAGGCCAAAGCAGTTGTCTCCTGCCCCTATCTTACTCAGGCAAAACGGTCCCCTGTATCAGTGGAATCATCAGAGGAAGCCGCTGAAGTTGCAGACGCCATTTTCAAGAATTTATCTGTCTCACTCCCTCTCCAAACTGTATATAAGGAGTTTCTGGGACTACAATGCATGATTGAGAAGTGGGACAAGGAAATAGCTGAGGCACAGGATATCTCGGCTGTTTTGCCACCCTTTGGACGCACCACCACCCGAGTAGAGATTTCTATCCAAAAAGTAAAGATCAAAGCCGTCCTGGACACCGGTTCTCCTGTCAACGTTGTTTCTTCTAAACTGGTGAAGAAACTTAAGCTGGCCCCCAACCTCAACTATCATCAATCCTATGGCACCGCTGGTCTCTCCATGACTCGCGCCATTGGTGCAAACTCTGTCTTACCAATGCAATTTGGTAAACTCCTGTTGGCTGCGCTGGCTGTTGTTCTAGAAAATGAGAGCTATGACCTTTTGGTTGGTACCCAGTTCCTTTGGGAATATAATGGGATCATAAACCTAAAGGATGGTTATCTTTCTATCCTAGGGTACAAAGTCCCCCTGATCTTTGAAGAGCCAATCAAAGTTCCTGGTAAACGTTTGAAGACATGTACTCTGGAGTACCCCACTGGAGTTTTCACCCTAAAGCACCAAACCCATTCCATCAACATGAAGTGTCCTCCCATGGCTTGTCCTGCAACTGAGGGAATCCCTCTCATGGCCACTTCTGCTGTCACCATCCCTCCAGGTTCTCAGGCCATCATAGACTCCCAGATATCATATGAACTACCTGAACGGACTTTCTTAGAGCTGTACTTCCCTCCTTTGCTGGGGCGTAACAAGCCTTACCTTTGTCCTGGAATTCTGGACGTTTCCCACAAGGATCCTGTTCAATTACTAGTTGCCAACCTTACTGTGCTTCCTATGACTGTATCCAGAGGACAGGTTGTTGGTTACAGAAAGTTGTTAAATGCTGCTGACGTCTTGTCTCTTCACCCTTTTGGAACGTTTCAAGACTTTAACCTACCCAAAGACAAGCCTCAAGTCCTATCTCTGTTCACTGCCCAAGACTTCCCTCAGTTGTCCCTGGTCCAACAGAAAGAGGTGCTTGATTTACTAGAATAATTCTCAGACATCTTTGCTAAAGATAGTACTGATTATGGGCTAGCCAAAGGTGTGATTCATCAGATTGACACAGGAGATGCTCCCCCCTTTTGTGCCAAGCCATACCGCTGTAGCCAAGTGGAAGATGTGCAGGTTTCTAAGGAGCTCAAACAACTGCTGGATGCTGGACTGCTAGCTCCCTCTCAAAGTCTCTGGACTTCTCCTCTGCTCATCTTAAAGAAAAAGGATGGAGGACACCGGATTGTGATGGACTATTGAAGGTTGAATTCTCTAACCAAGAAAGATTCCTATCCCTTACTGCGCATTGATGACGCTCTTTGACGCCTTGGAGGTTCTAAGTTTTTCTCTGCCATGGACTTGGCGTCTGGCTACTGGCAAGTTGACCTCTCTCCTGAAGACCGTCAGAAGGCTGCGCTCATCACATCAGAAGGATTGTTTGAACCTACCTGCATGCCGCAAGGGCTCTGTAATGCCCCAGCAACTTTCCAGAGGGCCATGGATTCCATCCTGTGTGATTTGAAGTTGTTGTGTGTCTTAGTCTACCTAGATGATATAAAAGTCTTCAGCGCAACTTTCACAGATCACCTAGCCCATCTTAAAGAGGTGTTCATAAAGATCCAAGAAGCTGGCCTCAAGTTAAAGCCTTCTAAGTGTGCTTTCTTCAAAGAGCGCCTTGAATTCCTGGGCCATGAAGTAACCCAAACGGGAATTTGTCCAATGACCAAGAAGGTTGAAGCCATCAACAAAATGCTTCCGCCCACCAACCTCCAAGAAGTACAAGTCTTTCTGGGCATGATGGGTTACTATAGACAATTCATCCCTGATTTTGCTGATACTAGCAAACCCCTGGTCCAACTATTGTGTAATGTCCCTTTCAAATGGACCGCCAGCCAACAGCAAGCCTTTGAGACTCTAAAGCAGAAACTCAAAGAAGCACCCATTTTAGTGTACCCCAATTATAATAAGGAATTCATCTTGTACACTGATGCTAGTGACCTTGCTATTGGGGCTATCTTGGCTCAGCTTGACAATGAAGGTGTGGACCACCCTGTAGCCTATACTTCCCATGTGCTGAATAAGCATGAAAAGAATTATAGTGTTACAGAGAAGGAGTGCCTTGCTGTGCTGCATGCAGTCAAACAATTCCGCCACTATGTGTATGGTACCCATTTCACTGTTGTCACTGACCACGCTTTGCTCAAATGGTTACAACAACTTAAGGAGCCTGAAGGACGCTTAGCCAGATGGGCTCTCCGCCTGCAAGGTTATGATTTCACTGTGCTCCATTGCCCCAGGATTCAACATCAGAACGCTGATGGGTTGTCCCAAATGCCCATCCTTGCCCTACATCCTGCTGAGGCAGACCGCTTGTACGAGCTAATTGGCTACCCTTCTTCCTGGGAAAGTGAGACAGAAGAGGTTCAACTTGCCCTGTCCAAATTGTCTGAAGACACCCTCATACGCAATAACCAACTCTTCAAGAAGGTGTGGGGTCAATACCTGCCATACATGCACCTCAGTCTTTGCCTCTCTTTAGTGTTGCAAGCTCATAAAGAAACTGGCCATGGAGGCATTGCCAAGACCTTTGACTGGCTTCAGAAGAATTACTTCTGGGAGAATCTTTGCCTGTTGATCCCAGATGTCATAGCTAGTTGCCATGACTGCCAACTTCAGAGGCCCCAAGCTGCTTCTCACAAGTTCAAATTGGTCCCCCCCTCAACATGCCTTTCACACTGTCAGCATTGATGCTGTAGGTCCTCTCCCCCGCTCACGCTCCAGATGCTGCTTTATCCTGATTGCCATTGACCACTTCAGCAAGTGGGTAGAAGCTTGCCCTACTAAAGACATCACTGCTAAGACTACCGCTGCCTTCCTGCTGCAGGATGTTTTCTACCGCCATGGCTGTCCTCAAGTGCTGTTATCAGACAACAAGACCAACTTCAATGCCAAACTTGTAACCTCTGTTGTTGAAGCTCTAGGAACTCACCAGTCTTTCTCTGCCCCCTATAATCCTTCCACTAATGGGGCAGTTGAGTGTGCAAATTTGGCACTGGTTTCTATCATGAGGAAACTCACCTACTCTGACGCTGCCAATTGGGATCTATACTTACCTGCTGCACTCTTTGCCTATTGTCTGAGAAAGCATTGGGTCACAGGGTAGTCCCCCTTTTCCATGTTGTATGGGCATGAAGCCACCACTCCATTGCTCTTGGGGGTTCCCCTACTCTCCTCTGATAAGGCTATGAACCCTGACAACCACATCAAAGACCTAGTCAATTGCATCATTGATATACAAGCCACTGCCTACACTTCCGCATATAAGACTAAGATGCTTGAGCTCTCTCCTGACAACGCAGGGCACTCCCCCGTGCCTGAGTTTGCTGTTGGTGACCATGTCCTATACTATCAACACCGTTTAGATGGGCGCACACACAAACTGGACTCCCTTTGGATTGGTCCTTTAGAGGTGACTTTAAAACAAGGATCTGAGTACACTGTAAAGCTCCTCTCCAGTGGTTGCCCTTTTGCTTGCGTACACGCCAAATTCCTCCGCAAGTATCACCCCCCAAAGGCCAATCTAGAGGGGGGCAATGTTGTGAATAACAGCATTCACCATGTTGCAATTTTGCCTTTGGTGGGCCATTTTGAAGACAAATCTCTTGCTTTTGCTTTTGCCTCTTGAAATGAGTTGATGAATGAATCAGGAAATACAATTGTTTGGTTTCTTGACTCTGTGCATCTCACTCACCCCACTCATGCTTGTGGCAAGTGATCCTACCATCTGGGTAGTGTTTTGTGGTATTCCCAACCACTATATATTCCATTTCCATATTCACCAATAAAATTAAGTTCTATTCACATTTTTGTCTTGTGTCTCTGTACTTCTGCGCCTCTCTCTAGCCACGCCTAGTAGAGATTATTCATCCAGGGCCACAAGGTAAACACTATTGCCTTCCCTGTCATCTAACTGAGACTTAGTACAAATCCAATCCTAAGGTTAGGATTCCCCGTTGTGTGTCTGTGCCGCGCCTCAGAACACGACAGGGTTTGACTTTGGGTTTTCAATAAAAGTATTGAAATGTTATTCATGACATCATCCCTTCCTTCCTGGGGGTCCCTTCCTTTCTGGCCTTCTTCTCAAGGTATTGTTGGTTGCTGTTGGGTGTTGGGTAGGTTGTTATTGGTTCCCAGGTGCTTTCCTCAGGTGGGTATCCCTTCCACTTGACGTAGTACTGGAGGGTTTTATAGTGGGTACAGTCCCCATGAATATATTCAACTTTGTATTCTTCAGAGTGTCCTACTTGGATGGGAGGGGGGTCAGTCTTGAGTTTCTGGTGGGGGAGGGAGTTTCCTTCTTTCTTGAATAGAAGCACGCAATGGAAGACATTATGTATTTTCCAAGAGGGGGTAGTTCTAGTTTGAATGCTACTTCACCTATTAGCTTGGTGATCTTGTAGGGGCCACTTCTTCTGTGGGCTAACTTTTGACAGGAAACAGTCAGAGGCACATTTTGAGAGTCCAGATAGACTTTGTCCCCTACCTTCAACGGTTTTCCAGGTATCCTCTTTTTTTTTGGCAAAAGCCTTATAAGTCTAGACAGCGCAGGTCAGGATCTTAAGACAGGTTTGTTGGGTGTCATGTATCTTTTCAATCCAGATTTGTCCTGACAGGTTTTTTTTCTTACTACCAATACTGGGATCCCAAGATGGGTTAACCCCATAATTGGCCTTGAAGGGGGACATTCCCGTGTAGGTGTGGTCTTTGCTGTTGTAGGCGTACTGTGCCATGGGTAGCATCTCGGCCCAGTTATCTTGGTCGGCATTGGCATAGCATTGTAGGTACTGTTCAAGTATTTGGTTCACTTGTTCAGTCTGGCCGTTGATCTGTGGGTGGTAGGAGGTTGATACACAGAGCTTTACCCCCAAGTCCTTCATCACCTTAGTCCAGTATTTGGAGGTGAATTGTGGTCCTCTATCAGTGATGATTTCCGCCAGAGTGCCGTGTTGAGTTAGGATGCGGTTGTGGAAATGTCTAGCTGTCTCTGCGGCAGTGCAGTGGGTGGTGGTAGGGACAAAATAGGACATCTTAGTAAACCTATCTACCATGACCAGGATGACGTTAAACGCATTGGAGGGGGCAGCTCTACAATATAGTCCATTGACACAGACTGCCAGGGTCCTGCGGGTATGTCTAGTGGTCTTAGCAGGCCTTCAGGTTTGGATCTACGGGTTTTGGTTCTTCCACATGTCTCGCAGCCTTTGATGTAGGTAGCCACGTTTTTGTCCAGTTCAGGGCCAAGCTTAATTCTTCTTGATTCCTTGGAGTGTCTTGAGTCTGCCAGGGTGGCCAGCCATCTCTGAGTTGTGGTAGTCAATGAGTACTTTGGTCCTTGTTTTGCCTTCTGGTACATAGATCTGGTTGTGTAGTAGCAGGGTGGATCCTTTCAGTGAGAATCCTTTCTTGTGGTGATAGCTCTCTGGGTCTGAGGTCAAGTCAGCAACAAGGTCCACTGAGTATTTGTCTTGTTTCTGCGCCTCAATTATGTCAGGTTTGTGGACCATGATCTTCATGCACATCAGTTGGATGCCTAGGCTGGCCGGGTCAAGGAGTACATGTGTGTTGTGGTCCTTGGTTTCTGTAGAGGAAGGCATCAGATCGGCTCTTCTACTCAGGGCGTCAGGTACCACGTTCACCTTCCCAGGCTTGTAGTCAATGGTCAAGGTATAGTCATCCAGTTCCAAGGCCCATCTGGCCTGTCTCTGGTTTAGCTTTCTGGGTTTAAAGAATTAAACCAAGTTCTTGTGATTGGTTAGGACCTTTACTGGAAATTTGGCACCACTTAAGTACCGGCGCCAATGTTTCAGGGTCTTCATTATTGCAAGTATCTCATTGTCATAGATTGGGTAGTTTCCTTCAGCAGGCAGCATCTTCTTGGAGTAATATGCTACAGGATGTAGCATACCATCCCCTCCTTCCTGAAGAAGGACCCTGCCCACCGCAAAGTTGAACGTGTTGGTTTCCAGTACAAATGGTTTGGATGGGCCAGGCATGGCCAGGACGGGGACAGAGGTGAAAGCAAGTTTCAAGTCCACAAAAGCTGATTTAAACTTGTCAGTCCAAGCAAAGGTAACCTTGTCAAAGCAAAGGCGGGTCAGGGGCAAGGTAATCAGAGAAAAATTTTGGATGAAATCCCTGCAATAATTTGCCAGGCCCAAAAAACTTCTCACATCTTTCCTGCATTTGGGCACTGGCCAAGATGTTACTGCTTTTACTTTGTCCTGTGCCATGGCAAACCTGCCGGTCTTCACTATGTATCCCAGGAACTCAACTTCAGACTGAAAGAATTCACACTTCTTAAGTTTAGCAGGTAAGTTTGCTTGGGAGAGTTTTTCTAGTATAAGGTCCAAGTGGCGCAGGTGTTCCTTGTGGGTCTTGCTGTAGATGAGGATGTTGTTGAGATAGGCCACACAGAACTGGTCAAGGTATTCACTCAATACAGTGTTTATCATGCGCTGGAAGGTGCTGGGGGCGTTGCATAGTCCAAATGGCATCACCAGGTATTCATAGAGTCCATACCTGGTCTTGAACGCTGTTTTGTATTTGTTGCCCTCTTTGATTTGGATTTGGTTAAACACATCTTGTAGGTCAATTTTTGAGTACACCTGGGCTCCAGTTAGTACATTGCAAAGTTTGTCAGCGTTGGGGATAGGGTAGTGGTTCTTCACAGTAATATCATTCAGCTTCTGGTAGTTCACGCAGGGACGCATTCTGTTGTCCTTTTTCCCTAAAAACAGCATTGGTATCAAGCAGGGGGCCTTCAATACTTGGATGAAACCCTTTTTTGTCATATCCCCCAAGTAAGCTTTCAAGGCCGCTTGTTCTCAGTGGTTGCAACTATAGATGGGGCCGTGGTGTGATTGGGTACCTGGTAGTAGGTCTATAGCATGGTTGTAGATTGAGTGGCTGGGTAGTTTTTTGGCCTCTTCTTTGCTAAATACGTGGTCCCACTTCTGCAGGGGAATAGGTAGTGTCCCAACGCTGGGTTCCATTTTTATGGTTAAGAGTCTGTTGGTTGGGGCTCTGCCGGGGCTCATAGGAACAGAACAGTGTTGCAAGATTCAGGTTGTCCTAAGGTGGCAGTCTTCTCACAATAGTTTAGAATCAGACCATACCTGTCAGATCATGAGTCCCCCAGTACTAGAGGATGAGGCAGTCCCGGCAAGAGGATCAAGGGATTTGGATACACGTTCTGTCCAATTGTCAAGGGAAGTTCCTGTTTGCACTTGTAGCCAGTGTCCAGGGAACTGTTTCCCATGGTTACTTGTAGGCTGCGCTCTGAAGCTGTTAGTCCTAGTTCTTTTGCCAGGTTGGCGTCAACAAAGCTTTCATTGGCTCCTGTATCAATAAAGGCCTCTATCTGGCGCTTGATTCCCATACTGTCTATGGCCACTTGGATGAATTTATAAGATTGCGCAGAGGTGTTTATTTGTGACAAGGATAAAGGAGGTGTATTCTTCTTAGGGCATGCTCTGGTTAGGTGTCCAGCCTCATGGCAGTAGAAACACAACCCATCTTGATAGTGGTGTTGCAACTTGTCAGTGGACATTCCAGATCAATTAGGCGTCATGGCCCTGCCAGCTTGGGCAGGGTACAAGTTCTGTCCTTCTTGGTTTAGACTCAGGCCTTTGCATAGGGGCAGTAGTTCCTGCAGGATCAGCGTAGGCAGGTGGTGCTTCAACAGGTCTTTCATGGCTGAATTGACTCCCTTTCTGAAGATAATGGCAGATAATTCATCTTCAAGTTGGGTGCGTGCCTTAAGTTTAAGAAACTCATTTATATAGGCTTAGATAGGGCGGTTTGCTTGTCAGATCTCTAGAATAGAGTTCAGCGCATAGTATCTGGTGTCTTGGTCATTGCCGGTGCTCATGAGTTTGGCCTCAAATTTTGAATAGTCAATGCAAAATTTGACATCTTCAGTGATGGCTTTGCTGAACCAATCCAGTGCGTCTCCTGATAGCATGGCGGCTACCCCCAAGACTTTCTCAGTGTCACTGGGGTAGGCATGGGCGTTGGTTTGGAAGTGGAGGTGGAGGACTGGCATGGCTTGGAGAGCTTCTTCTAAGGTGAGTTTGCCCATCTGGGGCATATCCACCTTGGTCGTGGTCTGGTTTACTATCACATTTTGTGCTTGTGATGTGACTGGGTTCTGGGGTTTGGCACCAGGTTCAGGGTCTTTCAATTCTTTGGCAGGTTGGTTCTTCATCCATGGGAGTATCAGGGAGGTAATTGCCTTATGGGTGTAATAAGTGATTATCACAAAAAACAGCATACAAGTTTCCCCAAGTGTTAACAACATCTTGGGTCCCAGGTTACTGTGTTTGTTAAAGATTGTCATAATGTCAGGAAGCCAGTTGTAGGTAGAGGCCTTGGGCGGCTCGGGGTGAGGTACGGCCAAGCTGGCGGGTAGGGCCCACCATAGAATGGGTGCTAACTTGATAATATAAGGTACAGATTGCCCAAGTAAGGACCAAGGTCTGGAGTTGGGGACCATGGAATCTACTAATCCTGTCAAAGTAATGTAGAGTACTCCAAACAGTTGGTTAGAGGTGGTCTCGGCTGCGGCGGTAGGTTCCAGCAGGAGGTCTGGTTGTGGGGTTAAGGGAGGAGTCATAGGAACAAAGTACACTGGTAGGTAGTTGTACTTGTCCTTGAATAATAAGGGCGGTATCTCAACTCTCTTTCCTTCAGGTCCTATGTATTTGGTACTTCTAGTCCTTTCCAAAGGGTTGACAATGAGAATGGTTTCCAAGTTGTACTCCAAATAGGCTGGGTTGGGGGGTACTTGGTAAAGTGCACAGGTCCAAAGGGAGCTCCTGGGGGTGGTATGATGCCCAGGGTGATTCGGCAGATTGGGCTTGGAAGGGGGTGGCAGCCTGGTAGTCTACTTGGCCCAAATTAAGATGGAAGATCACTAAGACTAGATAGGGTAAGATTTGTTCAAACCAAAGGTTCATAAAACTTTATTATTGAAAATGACAATGGGGTCTTCACTGTTCTGCCAGGGTTTTTATACCCTGGGACTTTGCTTCTTTGATTTTTGCAGGGTTCAGGTTTGCAGACCAGGCACTGGCAGTATGTGGGCCTTGGCTTGGGGTTTCAAGGGCAGCAGATCCAGGTTGTGCCTGCTCGTGCAAATAGGAATGGCAATGCTTTGTTCTGCCACCACTGTTCACCATGTCACCTGAGTAGTCCAATTGTACTACCCCTTCTGGGCAGAAGACTGGCAGTTGCTGGTGGTCATTGGCAAGGTTAAAAATAGATTTTGTTTTAACCTCCTTAAGGCAAGCTGCAACCTTTGCATAGTTTTGGGTCTTTGGTGGCTCAAGATTAGCGTCAATCTGATGACCATTTGGGGAATTGTCCTTGGGAGACTGACAGGTCTCAAAGTAACTTGTTAACTTGGGTATGCAATTTAGCAAGTGGGCGGGTTCTTTTCCACTTTGTGTGACTTGAGTAATTTTAAGGTCCTCTGTAGTAGGCCGGCAGAACGTGGAGTAATTTACTGGTTTGAGTCTGTGATTTAACAGATTGGCGTGTCCTGGACTGGTCTGGAGGGTTTGATCCGCCTTCTGGGGACTGGGGTTCAACTATTGGGTTTTTAATAAAAGTATTGAAATGTCACTCATGACAAAATCACTTATTTTCTATGTGTTAACCTTTATATCTATACTTTGAGTTTCTATTTTGCTTCTATTTACTTTGTTATGTTTTTTCTTGATAAATAAAATTTTATTTGTATAATTTTTATTTAACTTTTGCTTTGCTTTACCTCTTTGTTTTTTTATATCTTTCATATTGTTTTATTTACAAAACTAAACTTTCCTTTAGCCAAGATCATCCAAATCCAACAAGCCTACTTAGCGCTAAGCCTCCAAGGGCTCTAAAGAACCTGCTACCACCCCCAAGCATGTCAAGAAGCCTGCAAAGACAAAGTCTCTTACTCCATCTTCTCCCACTCCACCCTCATCTTCCACTTCCTCTTTACCTTCCCCCAAAAATTCCTCCCCCAATAAATCTGATGGTGATCTTACCAATCACTCCTTTTACCACTCAGAGGCTGAACCCAGCCCACTAAGGAGCGCTGTACCAAGAAGGCAAAGGCTACAAAGGAGCCCACCTCTTCTTCTGGTAAGAAAAAGGAGGCATCTAAGCAGGCCTCAAAGAACCCTTCCCCTTCACCTCCTGATGGCTCTTCCCCCTCCCTCATCTGACCCCCAAGATGAGCCTGAGAAGTACTCCAGTAAGTTCAAAGCTTTTGGTCACGTGGCTTGGGATCCACTGGCCATCCACAACATCTGCAATGTGGACAGAGTTCAAAGTCCCCAAGCGCTTCCCCGTTTTTCCCCATCATGTCCGTAAAGGGTGGCCCTGGCTATGTTGCTGACAATTACATCTTCAACTGTAACAATCAAAAGCGCCAAACCAAGAGCAAACACTTTGTTTGCAAGGACAAGACTTGCGGGGCCTGCCTGAACACCAAGGGCTGAAGCAGGTAACTTCTGAGAAGGGGGAGCACACATTTGAGCCCCCCAATCACCTGATCACAAGGGTGCTGAAGTGGTACCTTGTTCAAGTAATCCCCACCTCCTCTCACCTCCAGGCTTCTGATCTGTCCATAAAGGCTTTGCAACATCTCAAACCTAACAATCTTAAGTTGATGCCCATGCAGGAACAGATGGTTAAGTTTATCAGTGACAAAATAATTTATGCCAATCCCCCTCCCCCAAGGCCTCAGACGTCCTCTCAGAGCTCACACTCAACCAGGAGCTTAAGCAGCTCCCAAGTGGGGAGTGCTTCCTCCTCCACAACAATGGGCCTGGCTCTAAGGACCACTTAATCTGCTATGCAACTCAGCAGAACCTAATGAAGTTAAAAAGGGCTTTGACCTGGCTAGTTGATGGTACCTTTGCCACTTGCCCCCGGATGTTCAAACAGCTCTGGATGATTCATGCCCAGATTGACATCTGGGTGATTCCACTTGTCTTCTCCCTTCTCCCTGGGGCCACTGAGGCCATCTACACCCGTGTTTTCTCCATCCTTTGTAGAGCAATTTCCCTCCTCCCCTCTGACAATGATGACAATGCCAAGAAGACCCCCCTCACACCTGTGCTAGCCCTCCTGCCGCTGACAAGGACCAGGACACCCTGGACTCAGAGGAAAAGGTAAGGCTCAGAGCTCTAGGGCCTCACATGTGCATAATGGACTTTGAGACTGCTCAGTTCAATGAATTTGAGCAGCTGTTTAGAGGGGAGGTGCAGGGGTGTCACTTCCACTTCTGCCACGCAGTTGCTTGCAATGTGCAGGCCCATGTCAAGCTTAGTAGGTTGAGCCAGAGGGACACTTTGGACACCTGAAATTTTGTGCTGGCACAATTTAGTGCCTTGGCTTTTTTAAATCCAGAGCACACTATGCAGAGGTTTGAGGTTCTCTCAAAGGATCCTTACATGGCAAAGCATCTGGAGTTCAAGCCTTTCCTTGAGTACTTTGAGCCCCAGTGGATTGGGAAGGTTGTCATGCAGAGGCAAGAGATGGCCCACGCCAAGGCCAGTTGGAACATTTACCGGACGGCTGTCAACGGGGAGCTGAAGATCACTTCAGCTTTAGAGGCTTATCACAAGAATCTGAAGGCTAACTTTGGGCTTCACCTAAAGTTCAACAAGGTCTTCTTCCTCTTCCAGCATGAGAAAGAAAAAACCATCTCCAAGCTCAGAGATCTTTCCAACCGCGTCCCCCACCAAGCCTACCACCTGGTCCACCCTCTTCACCAAGGCATTCCAGGGTGGGGCAAAGACAATTATAAGGCCTCTGAGATTAAGTGGCAGCTTGAGCTTATTTACACTGCCCTCATGTAAGGGGATAAATGAAAAGGGGGAAGAATGGGGAGGAATAAACTTGCTTGCTTATATGGTTTTTACTTTTGACTTTTAATTTTTAGCTTTAATTTTTAATTTTTACTTTTTAGGTTTGATCATTTAGTTTTATTTTTATTTTTAAATTTTTAATTCAATTGGATATTACTGATTTTTTATGTATACATGGTAAGTTTGAGATGAATAGTTATAGTTGAAAGTGAGTGAAATATCTTAATTTTTGTTAATTTACTAGTAAAACATAAGATATTCACAGTAGTTTTGTATGAACTATATCAAATAAACATTAATATTTCTTTATATTTTGCATGAATTATATGATTTTGTTTGTGTTTATTTTTGTTTCATTGGAATTTTAATTTTTATGGTAATAAAAAATATTTTTATAATGAAGAGTGTAAGTACATAGTAAAATAAAAAATAATTGCTTATTTCTCCTTATTTTTATTTATTAAGGTACTGTTTTATTACATTTTTAAGTTTTCTAGGGTTATTTTAGTATAGCATAGCTATAAAGCTTAATTTTTTATATTAAAAGTTTTCAGTACATCAAGATTTTTAGTTAAAACAGTGTCAATTTCCAGTTGTCAATCAGGGAAAAGCTGAATTCTCACTTTACTATAGTGTCAAGCACCAGGGAGTTGAACTTACTATAGTTTCCAGGACAGCAGGAGCCAATCTTCAAATTATGCAGGAAATTATTTCTGTTGAGCAGAAACAGGAAGATAGTGTCACAGATAGTGCCATCATGGCCGGAATTACTTGCCCTCAGAAAAATAAGCAGCAACCGCCAGTGCAAAAGAAACTCCTCAAGAACATGGATGATTTAAATAAGGTCATTTATAATAAGTGGTCTGTAGCAAATCACGTCAAAGTTTGTTCATAATCCTCAATTGTGCCCAAAAAGCTACCAAAAACGCAAAAACAAGTAATTTGGTACTTTTTTCTAAAAACAATTTATGACATCACATAAATTTTGGTTGATTCCAGAGGCCTGGTGACAAAAATTGACCCCTGTCATGTCGGCATTATTTCTGAACCCAATATCACTTGAAAATTTACTAGAACTACTGTATTAGTTCAATAAACACCATAACTTAAAACTAGTTTTACATCTTTAAGTTTGACAGATTTTACAGAATATGGAGCTTTTTCTTGTGTAAATGCCCATGAGATATCTTGCAAGCTGTAGCGTCAATTTTGCAGCCTCCATGCTATTCTTTGATGCTCCTGGTCTCAAAATTGAGGAAATTTTTGAACCAAACTGTGAGAAATTGTTGCTGGATTTTGCAAGTAGAGGATCTCAATCTCCTATTTCCATGCTGGCTGTTTTAGTTTCCCTAAGCTTCATTTTACCCATGCCTTTGCTTAGAGATCTTTGCCTGGGAATTTCAACTTTACATATCTTACCCACTCTCAATCCTTTGAGCCTTTGGTGTTTTGTACCTTGTTTTGTGAACACTTCAAAATTTTATGCAGCAGCTCCACCATTACAGAAAGACCCCCTACATCCCGCAGCAACCTCCAGAATTAACTCATACAGAATGGAACATCCTCCATGTCAACAATTTCAAATATTGTTTTTACTTTATCTTTTATAATTTCAATTAAAAGCTCAAAATAAAAATCAAACATTGCTTCTATTATCATTGTAAATTATTTAATCAAGAAATAAATAATCTTTAATATTGAAAATAAGAAAAATATTTTTTGAGAATTGTCAACATGGAGAATGGTCCATTCTTTATGAGTTAATTCTGGAGGTTGCCCATCCTGCCACACAATCAGGAGATACTACTCTTCATACCTCTGTACAACATATCACAGTTTTAACTAAAAACTATACAGGATCATGAAATAGGATCTGGTGGTTGCACATGTCCTAGGATATCCTGGACCTCCCTGAATCATGTGTGGTGTGCAAAAAAGACACGTCAAAGCCTGCTCTACCCATATCAGTATTACCAACCATAGCTGTGAAACTGCAATATCCAAGGTTGGAGGGTATTGTTCAGGTCATTTGGGGGGAACAGGTGGGAAATCTGGGATCCAGTCAGTGTGTTCACTATGAGATAGATAGTCATAAACCATCTAAAGGCCTTGGTATGGGCATTGAAACGTCCAAAGTTACTGGCAAAGTATGTCAGGGATAGTACACAGAGGTTTAAAAGGCTAGGGTGGTAGTTAACTGTAAGATACTAAAGGGGGCCAAGAGTAGGTGATAGAGGAGCTTAGTTGTGATGGCTTGTGTAAATACATGTCTTTATCATCTTCTGGTATGGCTTCAAACTGGGAGTACAATTGCTGGTGCCCTCTGATTCCAAGGCATGCTTTAAGGACAACAGAGAAGATAAAATTTTTCATCTTTTGACCTGGGAGGGGAGAATCTGGCAAGTGGTCTTAGCTATATTATTTAAGTGACAGAAAAGAAAACTTTTTATTGAAACCAGGATTTATTGAGAGTGTACTCTCTCAAAAATAGCACAACTTATCATTTACTGAACCTTTTTATCTATACTGTATTACCTCTGGATTGAAGGAGAGGTGCATATTAAAGCAATTAATTGTGGTCTCCATAATTCTTAAGGGGGCATGATCAAGTTCCATCAATTATTTGGGGGTTGATTGATGTAATCTACTGCCTGCTTTTAGGCTGAGATCTGTAATCATTTTCTGAAGAGGTTCTTCTATACCTTGGTTATCTAAACTGGGATTCAACCCTGTAGCTTGCTGTATTGGGTTGGTTTTTGTCATGTGAGGTCCAGATGCATGTTCCAGTTGAGGACCCACTTGATTCTGATTGGGTAAGTTTTACATTTGAGAGGGTCCTGTGATGCATTTCTGTTCCTGGAAATTTGTATCAAAATATTTGGGGGTTGTTTTGGGCCCAGGTCCCTTTGTATTACTAATTTGCATTAGTGGATAAGTATTTGTCCCCCATGACCAGCAGAAGTGAGGCTGGGGCACGCTTCCATGGCTGATGGGCAACTGGAAGATGGCATCTGGCCAAGCAGTGGTAGCTGGGGGCTGATGCCTAGGCCGGTGGAACAATTCAGCTCTTTGGAGTAACTATTTTTTTAAAAAAATTAAAAATAAATCCATTCTTTCTATTTATGTCTTTAGTGACAGTTTCCCTAATTTGGGGAAGTACTGCTGGTATCCAACTTTTGACTCCTTGATCATATTAGCTTAAATTATTGGTACTTTCTATTTCTTCTTCCAGCTGATGTTGACTGCTGTTGTTGGCTTGGTTTTAAGGACTGTACTTTGTTTAATTTCAGGGATGTTCCTGACAGTAACCTTTAAAACAATGGACCTTTGATATTGTGGGGCCCTTACCCAAGAGCAAGTTGGGTAAGGAATACATTGTCACTGCAATCAACTACTTCCCTTGCTGGCCCATAGCTCAAGCAACCACCCACCACGCTATCACTACTACCATCTGTTTTGTTGAGAAAAAATAGTGGCCTGGCTTGGCTGTCCAAAGAAACTCATCACAGACAGTAGGCCAGAGCTTTTAAGCAATGCCATCAAGATGTACTATGTTAAAAACGGCCGGAAACAATTTTTACTAACCTCTTATCATAGATAGGCTAATGGATGTGACAAATAGTTGAACCAGTCTCTAGTCCAACTAATTCCCAAGATCTTACAAGATTATTTCAATATCACATGAAAAAAACATCCGTCTACTGCCCTTCTGATTCTGCACACCAGGATCGATTGTGGAACCAGGTCCAGTACCTTAGCTTTTGAAGCTTCAGCCAGCATGAAGGACATTGTCCAAGGTAAACTGATTTCTCCAATGATCTAACCCTCATCACCACCCCTTTCTTGGTGCAATGGCAAACCAAGGCCTACAATATCAAGCAAAGGCCCCTACAGGGGTAACCAAATACTTGGAAGCATGATACACTGTTGAGGACCTGGTTTATGCATCAAGCATATGCCAAGCCAAACTCAGCCCCCAGAATCTTGGCCGGTTCAAGGTTACAGCAGCCTATGACAGTCCTGTGTGCTAGCTCAAAGATGCCCAAGAAAACGCTAAGAGGCTCCACAGCAACCAATTGTGCCCTGCTGCACCATCCCCACTCAGAAATGGGTTGTTTGCAATCTCTTGGACGCACCACAAGTGCCTGTCCTGATTGAAGATAACCAGCAGGAAGAGGAAGATGGTTCATTATTTGTTAGATTAAGCCAAGGCACCAGCTTAAGCATTTTAAAGACTTTTAACTTCTTTGGTATCATTTAAGTCGTAAACTTATGTTTTTTGAACATTAATATAATGCTTAGTTTACTGAATAAAAGTTTAAGGGTGTAAAATATACAAATAATAAAAATAAATCTTATTTCTATTAACTGTATTTTTGCTAAAAACCCTTTTTCTATTTTAATAAGCCAAGAATCAAATATATGAGTTGTATGGGAGAGTAATAGCAGCCCCAAAGCCATAATTGCTATTACCCTATCTTTGGCTCATATAATTAATTTCTTAGTTATTTTTAGAAAAAAAAGTTGTTGTATTTAAAAGACTATTTACCCTATGTGAAATATAAGTTTTTGTTATGCGTCCAACTTCATGAACATGTCCTACTAATCCTTTAGTAGTATCAGCTCTCTTTGTTTCTCTGTCATCTGTGCAGAAATTTGCACAATAACTTATTTTGGAGTACTCCTTAACATACTCAAATGTCAAAGGTGAAACATACAGCTCACCATCTTTCATTAAATATGAAAGATTAACATAAAATGCTTTGACTTCAAGCCAGCTTTTTTAGGCCTAGATTTTCTATCATAGATGTAAAAAAAGGTTTTTTGGGAAACATCTGAATTATTTACAAGTGACTCATATAAACCCTTTCTTTCTTCCTCTCTCTCAAAAATCATTTTGAGATCATTTATATTTTTTATATACATCTCATTTTCCTTTTGTTTAAATATTTTAGATAATACACCAAAATGACCATCAACAATACTTTTGCCATGACACTCAACAAATCTATTAAACTTATTTGTTCCTTTTATAATTTTAGGTACCTCTTTAAAAAGATAATATAAGAATTCATAAGATCTGAAATGATTACCATTATCAGTCCAAACTTTAATATTTTTAATATTCTTAAATTTATTATTTCTAAGCAGACTTATCAAACACTGACCTGAAAACAAAGAGTCATGAGATAAAATTTCAGATAAAAAGTCATGATACTCATATTTAATTTTCTCATTTTCTTTAAAAGCAATTGCAAATCCTAATAAAGAAATAGGTATTTTCTCATAAAAACAATTATTTGTCTCTATAGGACCCCCACCTATTTTAAAGTTTTCTTTATAGTCTATTACTATAACACATGAATTATTATCAAGATTATTTATATCACTAATATATTCTTTATTTTGATGCTTATAAAACTTTTCATGTAGGTCAATAGATTCCAAATTTTCTTTAATAGATTTAGGCAATGGCAACTTCTTTATACTCAAATCCTTTTTCTTCATTTCTAATGATTTTTTTAAGTTTCAAATGTTACACATATCAGTTTGCTTTTTGCTTTTAATTATATTATTAGGAATAAGCTTATAGAAAGTGGAAAGTGAAATAGAAATATTGTTTTTTATTTTCATATCTTCATAAATTTCTTTTTTTGTTTTCAATAAGGAGTATTTTATTTTAGTTGAGTATTCACTCAATTCTTTTTGTAATTCTTCATAAATCAATCCTGGGGATTTTTTAGTGAATTGGCTGGTTGGAAATGAATTTTTTAATGTGTTTTAAAATATTTTTTATGTTTTCTTTCTTTACTGAATCATTTTTTCTTTTTTTTCTTTTTTGAATTTAATGATGCTTTTTTAGCATTTTTTATTTTTTTAGAATATGAATACTCATTTTTTGTCATTTTAAATCCACAATCCTAAAGCTCTTTCAGACTGTAACTTGATGTAACCAATGCTCTTAGGGAAGGAAGGTGCTTGGCAGGGGACTCTGACATCAATTCCTTTAGGTTGTTAAAGAAATCATCTGTCTTAGAATTTTGTATGACAGGTAAGAAGGTACTTTTTCCAAACTCTGTTTTTAATAAGAAATGCTCAACAAAGCTGTTAAGATCACTGCCAGCAGTAAAAAGGAATGCTTGTTTAAGCATAGAGATTCTTTCTCTCTTAGTAGAAGCCCCCAGTGAGAAGAAGGGTGTCATCTGAGGTGCAAACTTGATAGGTTCCATAATGATAGTGGTTGAGTTCCTTGGCTTGGTTCAGGAAGTTCTTGCTTGGAAATAGATGTGCAGTTATCAGAGAGGAGTAAAGGTGTGGATTGTAAAGTAAATTTCTGTAAAGTTGAGCTGTTTAAATACCATGTTAGCTGAGCTTTTGCACTACAGGCATAAATCCCCAACTGACCCCCAACTGATCTCCTTAATTTATCAATATCACCCCTGGAGTCTGATATCATTATTTATTTACCCCTTTTTATATTCTGGTTAACTGTTGATATCTCGGCAAATAGTACTTCAATCTCGCTCAAACTAGTATCATTAGAAAGCCCTTAATCTCAGCTTTCGGAATTGTGCTGCAACATTATATTTCAATACCAATTTAGTATCTTGAAGCGGCTTTGAATGTAAGCTTATAAAATTATTATTTGAAATAAAATATGCTAATTAACTCTTAAAGTATGATATTTTAATCAGTAAACTAAATTTAAAGTATAAATTATTATTTAGCATACTTCTAGTAACCAACTTAAAAACCTTTTGCTTAAATAAACTTAAGTTTATTATAACTTTTAACAGTTCTTAAAAAATGAACTTTATATATCTTAAATCTATCAAAACAAAAATGTTATTTTTAATCACATATAAATATTTGCTTGTATAATTAAAGTTGTATCTTATTTTTATAGATACAATGACTAAGATCATTTTTTATTTAGTTTAAATAAATTTCAACCTTTATAAAATTTAATTAAATAAAGCAAGATTTTGATACATTCTTTTTTATGTTTGAATTTTTTATACATATTATCTCTAGCATACAGTATAAAAATATAATTTTATTAAATAGTTGTATAAAGCCATTTTATTAATATTAAATAATTAAGAATTTGAAAAGAAAAACTTTTACTCTCTTATAAGTTCTTATTATATATTTTCTATAAAATCTAACTTAAGAATAAATTACTTATGCTAAATGAGATCACTGAAATTTCAATAAAAGTTTAGTTTTAATTTTAGTTTTAGTTTTTTTAACTTTTTACTAGATTTTTTATAAAACAAATCCAAAATTATTTAATATTTATTTATTAAATATGCAAAAAAGCTGTCTGCCCTCTTTTTAAAAAGAGGGATTCAAAAATTATTATATTTTAAATTAAATATTTTTAAAAAAGCTAAGATTTTAGGCAACAATTTAATTTCCAACAAAAAGCGTTGTATCAGTTTTATTGTATTTTTATGTTTCTCTTTTTAGAATGATGTCATTTTTTACTAATCAGCTTTCAAGAAATAATGGTATATGAAATAAGATTGTTACTAGCTTTTAATACAGTTTAATTTAGCTGTAAGTAGAAAATGATTAATTTAATATAGGTTTTTATATTATAAGGATTAAATAAGATTTATTTTGATAAAATTGTTATAATTATTTAAATTTGTTGATAAGAAAATTAAAACAAAATTTTAAAGTGTTAAGTAGCACAGTTAATAGGAAACAGATTAATCTAACAAATAATGGCCCAGATGCTGTAACCAGGATTGACAGATTTTTTCCAGAAAGTATCTTAAAGTGCACAGGGGCTCTCAACCAGTCACCTCATTCTGTATCTATTGACATCTTACTCCCTGCTTCAGGGGTCAAGATACAGAAAAATACTTCTGTATACAGAGTGAAGCTAATTCTAGCCAAAATGTCATAACTGTGCTGTTTTAGCAGAGTTACAAGGGGTAAAATATTGGAAACTAGATAATATTCTTTATTGGGTAATAGGTATCATATAGTCATTGTGAATCTTGGATAACAGGAACATGATTGCATTGATCACTCTGTTAGATGGTGAAGGAGTGGCTTGATCCTGATAATGAGTCAAGCGCCAAATTGAGGTATCCACTGTAAGGGTCATCATCTGTTCATGTTTTTGGATTTGGAAATTTGAGTTGACTTCCTATTCTGGCTTCAAGTGACTGGATAATTGGGTTGCGGGTCACAACCCTGCTTACTCAAAACCTTGTTGGCGGGTCAAGCCTGCTGTTTTGACTCCCCCCCAACTGAAGGTCGGCCTCCTCTGGGGATAGGTTGTCAGGGAGGTTGTCAGGGGCCTGGGCACTTATTGGACTAGCTGTTGTTTGGTGGCTGATAGGATAGTTTCTTGTTGTTTTTTTCTTGGTTTAAAGGTTCTTGATTGGTCATGATGGAGGACTTTGTCTTGCTTGCATTTGCCAAGTCCTTGCACGAGGTAAGTGTTGTTTTTTGTTTACCTTTAAAATGATAGTGGGGCCCACTTTTTTGGGTTGTAACTTGCTCTTGTCTGTGTTCATTACCCAGACCTTGTTACCAACTTTGTGTCTGTTTTGGATGGGGACAAACATATTTTGTAAATTTTTCTCTTCTTTTTCCAACTGATCACTGTTGGCTTGCATGATTTGAGGTGCTGAACAAGGGGGAACCTTGCTGGGCATTTCCAGCTTGGGTCCTGTGAGGGCTTGAATGATATTGAGTTGTTTGCCATAAAATGCTCAAAGGGGTTTTTCCCAGTGGATCTGTTCACACAAGTACGGCATACAAGAAGTGCAGTTTTTAGCTGCTTATGCCAGTCCTCAGGTCCCTGACAGTGATCTTGGCAAGGGCCTGCACTAAGCTACTGTTTAGTTGCTCCACTCGTCCATTGGCCTGAGGATGATAAGGTGTTATCACTGTGTGCTGGACCCCATTCTTGGTGAGGTATACATTGGTGTTCTCAGAGGTCAATTCCTTGCCCCCATTTGTTATCAGAAGTTCTGGCTTTCAAAACTTACTGATGATTCCCTTGCCTATAAATTGTCAAATGTTGTTGCCTTTATGGATCTTCACCGCCTGTGCTGTCAGCCAGCAAGTGGCAAAGTCAATGGCAGTGATGATGTATCTCTTGTTGTTGTGTTTCCCAGGTATGGGCCCCACAATGTCAAGAGCCCATACCTTGAAGAGTAACTGGGAGAAAATGGGCAACACAGACTTAGGTGGGGTGTTGCTTTTTGAAAATGTTTCACACACTTCACATTGGTCAAGAACCTCCTGGACGTCCTGATATAGAGTTAGCCACAATGCCTTGTGCTTGAGAAATTCATAAAGGTTGCAGCTCTTGGTGTGCCCTAGATCTCTATGATTGCGTAGAATGGGGTTGACTTGTTGATGCATAGGGATATATGGGATGGTGCTCTCATTGGTCATCTTGTGGTGTAGCATCCTGTATACGTCCGTAAAGAGGTGTTCATTTTTGATGACCGTCTCTTTAGTGATGTTGTTGGTGCCTGGAGGGAAGCCTTTGTCTTTAGTTTGGAGTACCAGGAGGGGCCAGTCTGGGTCAAGACCGTTTTCCCCTCTTGTGGCTCTAACATACAAGCAAGAGAGTGCATCTGCCATGGCAAGTTTGGACTTGTCCTTGGGTGGTGGGATCTTGCAGATGGCCTGAATCTTCTGGTTGTCAGGATTAATGCTGTCTTTCAAACCCATGTGTCCCAGAAAGGGTGACTGTTTGTGAAAGCAATGACACTTAGAGGGTTTGGCCAGCAGTTTATGTTGCGCCAGGGTAGCAAAGACTGCCTCCAAATCCCTGTGGTGTTGTTCCACCAAGGGGCTGTCGACAATGATATTGTCTAAGTACACATGTGTGTGCTTGCTAATGTGGGGGACAAACATCTTGTTCATAAAGGTAAAAAAAGGTTGATGGTGTGTTTGTCATCCCAAAGTTGAGCACAACACACTCATATTATTTATACTTAGTGCAGAAGGCCGTCTTGGGTATGTCTTCCTCCTTGATAAAAATTTGGTTGTATCCTTCTGTCAGGTCAATCTTGGAGAAGTAGTAGCCTGCCCAAGGCGTCAAAAAGATTGTCAATGAGTGGAAGCGGGTAAAAATTCTTGATGATAACTTTGTTTAGGGTTCAATAATATGTAACCAGTCAAAGGGTCCCATATTTCTTTGCCACAAAGAATAGAGTAGCACCAAAAGGAGATTGTGAGGGGCAGATAAGTTATTTTTCTAATGCCTCTTTGAGGTAAGAGCGTAGCATGTTGTCCTCATTTGGGGTAAGACAGTAGATAGGTTGCGCCTTGGGTACAGCTCCCTTAAGTTGGATGGAGTGCTGTATGTGTTTCTCTGGTGGCAAACCTGGTAGACCCTCTTTGAAGATTTCTGAATGGCAGTCTACAATTTTGCAATCCTGAGGCGTGGTGGTATCTTGGTGGTCCTTAAAGTGTATAATCTTGTACTGGCAGGGATCTAATTCAATTGCCTTGAGGTTCTCTTTTTCATCAAGGGTTTCTGTAATGTGCACAAAGACATGGTCACGTAGGAGCTGGTCCGCCAAGTCAGGGTAGATCTGGTGGTTGACCCCTTCACGCTTGATGATCAATACTGAGGTTACCCAGTCTATGTGGGGGCTGTTTTTTGCAACCAGTCCAGCCCAAGTACAATGTCAAATTTGGGGAAGTCAATGACAGGTCCCTGAATGGTGGAGTGCAGGTTCTCTAGCGTAATGAAGAAGGGGACAGTATCTTGTGTCACAGCAATGTGATGTTCATCAGCTAAAACCACCTTCTTAATCCGCAAAGGATTAGTGATTAGCTTGAACTTGTCCACAAAGTTGCTGCTGACGAGTGTTTGATCTGCGCCCAAGTCCAGGAGCGCTGAGCTAGTGTAACTGCAAAAAGTGGAAAGGATAAGATATTGGTTTATTGGGATGTCTAGTAATAGTGTAAAGTACTGGATCTTCCAAGAGCACCTGGATCATTGGATAATGATCCATCTCCTTAGTTCAGTACTCATTTTTGGGCGAGTCAAGAGTTGTGCAGGGAGAGCTTGGCTTGCTTAGTGCTCTCCTCAGGCTTTTTCCTTGCCCTGATTGTCTTATGTAGTGTTGACGCAGAAGTGGGTACAATTTGACTGTATATTGTTCCCATTGATGTGGCAACTTGAGCCAGAGGGTTTATGGTTTGAGCTATTGTTGTTATTGTTGTTCCCAAGCAGAGGGCAATTGAAGCGCCCAGCTGGGTGTGAGTCTTTGGGTCGCTCTTTTTTTCCAGCCTGTGCTTTGTGGAGGGCATTGGATGTTTGTTCTGCTTTCTCTGCCTTGCAGTAAAGGCTCTGCAAGTTGGTCACCTGATCCAGGCTGATGTGTCTCATTACGTGCAACTTGAGAGCATTGTAGTACATGAGATGGGTAGCTGGGGTGTCAAAGGCCATGTCTGAGGGGCATTTAGGCAGAGTTTTTTGTATGCTCAAGTGAGCTCCATTACCGTACCTGTTTGGGGGAGATTCTTTACTTGGTGTATGATCATGAGTGTGGTGTCCTTCAGCACAAACCTTGCTGAAAGTCCTGCTTGAAGGTGTCCCATTCCTTCTTGATGTGATCCTTGTTTCACTTGTTGCACCAGATGCCTGCGTTGTGTGTAAGTTGGATGGATATCTCTGCAATGCAGAAGTGTGGGCATTTCATTTGTGCCAGTTTACTCTGGGCAGATTGAATCTATGCCGTGGTGTTGTTGTCATTGGCTCCAGCAAAAAGTTCCAAGGCAGTGTTTAAAGTCTGAGCTACATGGGCTAGAATAATTCTTTCATCTGTCGCTCAAGGGGCAGCAGCAAGTGCTTGGAAGAAACCTTGTGCCAACAAGGCATTGAAGGCAGAGAGCGGTATCACCATGTTTTGGTAAAGGACAAAACCATCAGGTATTTTGGTATCAGGCATGTATGGTGTCCAGTCTAGCAGAAGGCCAGACATTATTCTATCAAAAATTTGTTGGCCATAGCAAGTATGGGCAACAGACAGAATTTTAGGGGATACAGTAGGATAAAAAACCTACCTGTGCTACCAATGTTGTAACTGTGCTGTTTTAGCAGAGTTACAAGGGGAAAAATATTTAAAAACTAGATAATAATCTTTATTGAGAGATAGTGATTATATGGTCATTGTAAATCTTGGATAACAGGAACATGATTGTGTTGATCACACGGTTGGATGGTGAAGGGGGTGGCTTGATCCTGGTAATGAGTCAAGCGCTAAAACAAGGTATTCACCATAAGGGATCATCATTTGTTCATGTTGTTGGATTTGGAAATTTGAATCAACTTCTTAGTTTGACTCCAAGTCACTGGGAAGTTGGGTTGCAGGTCATGAACCCGCTTAATTGAAACCTTGCTGGTGGGTTAAATCTGCTGTTTTGACAAAAAGCTTTCTCAGAACTGCTGTCCAAAGCCTCACCCCAATTTGGATCCCAACATTGTACCATCCACGGTAGCCCAGGGGCTGCCCCTCCTAGTAGGATACCTTCCACTGATACATAAAGATGTATTATCACAAATCTCTGCCCTCTTCCTGGACTTGCTACATTGCTGCTTCCTTGCTGTGCCCCCTTTGTCTCTGCTATAAACCCTTGAGCCCCAAAATTTTTTGGCTTGAGCTCTAGTTCCATGGGCTGTTTTATCAATATCTGGTGATCAAATTAGGATATACCCCAGCTTCTTTTCTATAGGGGTCATATTTAGAGCAGCTATGCTTGCTTGCCCACACTCCCTTTAGGATCAATGGATTGGTTTCCTGTCAGTCTCACCAGAGTTTAGCCTGGATTTTGATGCTCAGAAAATCTGTATATGGCTCATGTTTCTGACCATGTACCTTAATTTATATGGCTGGCTGGTTTCCCTGCGTACACTGTGTTTCACCCAATTATTGAGGTTTTCTGTTTGTGTACTGAGTTACCCCTGAGCTCTGTATTTGGGTTGAGGGTTGACCTGCTGCAGCTGAGTATATTTAGTCACTGATTTACATAGTGAATGTATGTACATTGAAATATAACTGGAACATCTAGTTTGTGGTTTCAGGGGCTGTGTGATATACCTTGATGGTTCACGTTTATTGTCTGGGATGCTTGCTACTTATTGAGGTATTTTTTCTATAAATGCTTGTGGTCCCTGTTAACAGAGGGTATGCTTTATACTGGTACTTGGAACTTGTTTAAATATGATTTTGTCCTGTTTGAAGATGGCTTGGGTTTGTTTAAACTCACAGTTTTGGAGACTGATGTACCGGTACACTGGGCAGCAAAGTTTGAATGCAATCTTTGGTCTGCTTTGGCTGCCAGATACATGATAAAGGATAGTTGGGATAATGGTTTGGGTACTGGTTAGGGTTGATCCAGGGCACGTTTGATCTATGTTTAAGTTCAGCTTTGCCAGCCAGCTAGATTGGACAGGTCTATCTTTGTTTGTTGTTTTTGAAATAGGAATATTCCTCCTGTCGGTTTCTTGGATCTTCTATGTGGTTGATAAGTTATATTGATTTGGATATGTTCTAAGAGTAGAAAGGTGGGGAAGGAATAGCTACTGTATATGCAACAGTTGCATGAGTAGGGGTTTGGGGTTGATGATATAGAATCCAATTAAAGGGGTATGCCAACCATTCTACCGATGGAAGGTTTCCCCGGTCTCAGCAAGCAGGTTAAGCCTCCTTAAGTGTGATTTTAGCAGAATTGGATCATGTGGTCTGTAGGTAAGTCAGGGTTGAGATTACGGGTATTTTTGTTCAGTTCACTTGCCAATCTGGTTCCAGCCCACCCCTGCTCGGTATGCTCCACGGCCTGCTGCTTTATCCGCCGAGAGCAAACCAACATGGAAATTGTTTGATACGGCAGCTTACAGTTCATCGTCCTAGCTGGAACAGTAGGAGGTTAAGATATGCGATCCATGCATTGAAGCTCCAGCCATCTGTCATGGGGTAGGTGTTGAATAAGTCATTTGATATTTATTCGCAACCCTTCTAAACTAAATCATAGGTTTACTTTTCATGTGGTGATAAGCTTTTGACAGCGGCCAATTGGTAGAGATAAGCGCACGTGGCAGCTGGATAGGCATCTTGTCCAAGGTTGACAGGCTATAGGAAAATACTTGAGTGGGGATTGGGTGGCGGAGAGATATGGAAACAAGGTTGATCTGTCAACTGGTTTAGCAAAGGTGGCGAATTCCTTGGCCACGTACAGCGTAAATGGCTTGAAGTCACATGGAGATGGGTAAACATTGATTGATAAATGTTGATTGCGCGTAAGCTAGATTGAGTCAGAGGATTTCGGCTGTGGGGTAGCAGTACCAATATTTCCATCCCGGGCGGGTTGGAAGCTGGTTGCGCGTCAAATAGGTACGCGTCAGCTATTGGTTGCAATGCGGAGCTTGGGTTTTTATGGGGTAAGTGTTTTAAATGGATCGATTTCCGCAGGCTGTTTACATGTCTGGGGAAATGGGATAGGAGAAGGTCAAAGCGACAACAGTTCATGTGTAGAATAATATAAAGACGTAACTTTACAAAGTTAAATTTATGATCCAATTTAGCCAAAATAGGATCTAAAAAATCCAACCCCCATTCTACTTTCAATTACATGCATCGTTTAGGGGTTTCTAGAGGTTATCGCAATGCCAATAACCCCTATATTTTGATGTCAAAGGGTTTAAAATGACACAAATAACCAATTTAGGCTTTTTAAGTTATTTTACCAGTACATGCAAAGCTAATAGGGTCGGCATTGAAAAATGATCCAACTAAAAGTGTAAATTTTACTGTTGAATTTAGATTATTTATAGTGGTTAGATATTCCTCGCAATCAATCATGTATCAAAAGCCACAAATTTTCACATTAAAATAAATCAAAAGATTTCAGAAGACATGTCATAGATTACAGGGGAATCAAACTCAAGCCAACTGTTTCAAAGGAAAAGTTGAAGCATTTTAAACAGCACTGATAAAAGCCCCATGTATATACTTTTCAAAGTATATAAAAGGGGGAACCAAAAGAGAATAATATCTATATTAAGATAATGAGGGAGCTTAATATAGATTTAAATATACTTCACAGTGCCCATGTATACTTGCAGCCTTTATATAAAGGTTTCTTTGAAATATATGGGATGATAATATTAAATTATCTGTATCAGGCTTAGGGCCACTTTTTACTAGGGTTCACAGAGTTATTCTTGGCAAAATGTTTTTCTGAGAAGGATTGATCAAATATCCTATCACATTATACCATCACTGATTCAACTGTGCAACAAGCAACAGTTATGCAGAAAGTTAAGACAGAAATTTACAAAAGGTAACTTTTCTTGAAAGATAAAGAATATAAATATACCCTTAAGCAGACCACAGCTTCTATAATTTAACAAAGATGATGTCACATTCACTATCAGGACAGTTTACAGAAAACTACTTGCTTTGACCAGTGCAGGTATTATCAGTAGCCTATAATGCCATCAATGTAACTTTTAAGAGATCTTTCTCCATATACTGGGCAGCAGGTTGATTTGTCCAGAACGTATCTGTTATCAGAGAATCCTGCTGCGCCAACTAGATTTAAGGATGGGAAGCAAACAGGAGTAAACTGAGCACGGGTTAAGCCTAGAGTTAAATTTTGTTGCTCGGGTGAGTCAACCTTGTTAGCTGTTTGAAAATTGGTGATAAAGCAAGCCATATTAAAAAAGTTAAAGATTGAGCAATATTGTAAGGTTAGAAGGCCTGCAGGGATATTTATAAGCTATTCCTGGACCAACCAGATAAATGCCTCAAGAGTACACCTATTCTGTGATCATTTGGTTGCTTGACATTCTTATCTCCAGTGATCAAAGAAAAAAATATCATAGAATAATAGATGATTCAGCCTGATGTACATGTAGTTAACTCTTTTTATATCAACAGCCTATTGTTCTTGCTTTTCTGATTGTAAAGCTTACAGTCATGTGCCCAAGGGTGTCTAAAGTATTGTAATTCCAACTTTTTTCTTGAGACTTTATCAGTTTCTAGTGTATCTTACATCTCTCAATATTTGCATGGCCATCTCAATTATCCAGAGATTACTATGTACTTCCTCTACCAGAACCTGATATCAAACACCACATCATAATAACACAAGATTTATCTGTTCATACCCAACTTTTATCTTATCATATTCTGTATACTTTCTAGTTTAAAAGTGAGTTCCCAGTAGATCTACAGGCCAACAGCTCAATCAGGCTCCCCTAGAAAAAGTTTATATAAGCCCTTAAATCTATGAATCTTTTGTTCTAGCCTGTATAAATGTTGCAACTGAACTAGTTACAGTTGAGAATTTGGTTTTGGGGAGAAACCAGTCCAGGAAAGGGACATGTATGATATAGTAATAAAGTAATTTTTATCCTATATTTATGAGGACTTTTACACTAATTTAATAAGCTATTAGGCCACTAAAGTGTGGCACTGGTGGCAATCTAATTCATGTTTGAGCATGCACTAGATAGGTCATGGGTGGAATCAGCATTATAATTTGATTCACTCCTTATAGGGAAATATAGTATCCCACCAAGTCAGGGAGACCAAGATTCAATTTGTAGCTAGACACATCTTGGGGCAACTAATTGATCACCCTCTGTGTATTTTGAGATACAGTGGTAGCTGGGCTGACTATCTTGATTATAACGTGAAGATATCAGATGTACAATCAACTCAAAGCTTTGCCTTTGCATGAATCATCTCTATGAAATTTTTTCAATGGCTTGAGCCAATATCAAGATATTAGAATTCAGGTATTTTTCTATATAATAGACTTCAGTTCTTGACTCTTGGCTTCAGTCCAAGCCTTGCTACGTTAAGTTGGGACATTGCTGCTCTATTATAGAACTATATATCCATTTTGATTACTCTATGCTCATGTAACCTCATATATAATTATGAATATTCATCATTGTTGGTATAAGATTTGCCTTTATAGTTGTCAGGACTGAGAATTTAAGGCTCAACTGATATTTCCTATTTTGTTGATATTTATGCCAAGACTTCTGTTTGTTTCTCCTTTACCATCTTTGGTTGCCTATATTTCCGCAAATACTGAACCATTTCAGCCCAAATTGATGTCAGCCAAAAGCCCTCAATTCCAGCTTTCAGAATCCTACTTCTGACAATATATTTCTGATTCCAAATTATGAGTTAATCTCGCTTAAACATAATTCTTTTATCATCTCCTTTTCATAGAATTGGGTATAAAAACCCTCACAGTTCTATTATTCCAAGCAATTCAATCTCCTCCTGTTTAGGCTCATCAATAAAACTATTGTCTCAATTCTAGCTGTATCTCTTGTATCCTTGGGAAATAGTAATTTGTTGGTGATGGTTGAGCACAGGCTTTGATACAACTGCAGCTGTTGTTGAAAAAGTCTGAAGTCTTACAATAGTCTGTTGCTTGTCCTGATAACTGGCTTAGCCTCTTTTATGAGCCTTATAGCATCTTTATCTTAGCAATATACTACATGATAAGTCAAAAATATCCTCAGATTGTTATCAATCACTGTCTTTTTAGCAATAGCTCTATTGGGGTTCTAGGATGATTTAGGTACCTGGGTCTGATCCGCCCTTCCCTATCAGCTACCGGGGTTGGTGTATCTGCAGGTTGGTTAACCTTGTCTGTCTCCTTGAAGCTTGTTAAGAATTTTCTGCCTGTTTGACATGGATTTAGCAACTTCTTGGTGACCCTTGACAGCTTCCTTAAACGGTACAAACAGTCTGTGCTGGATCCTTTAATACCCTGGACATACTCTGGCTGAAGACAGATTTCAAGCTAAGCAGCACCAAGATCATTCATCTCAGTGGGGTTAAGTCTTTCACTAGATTAGGTATTTTTTGAAGGGTTAGCACTGAGCCTTTATGAAAAATGCCAGGATATCAAAATATTCTGGCGGTATAGGAACTGGCAGCTGATAAAGGCTCTTGCAGGTACTATAGAATGGGAGGAAAAAGTCAAAGTTTGAGTTGATAACAGACAGGGTACTCACACATCTCTCACAGGTAAGACAGGAAATTTCTGGGTCTAGAAACTGAGATATTTGATAAACAGGATCTTGATCACTAAAAAATAGATTTAGATGTTACTACAGCATACTGGGTAGTTGTATAATTAGGTCTTTTCAAGTTTTCTTTCAATGTCAAATGTGGATCTGACACATGGGCCAGTGGTCCCTCATAGGATAGAGAGTATGAGACAGACCAGCAGTGAAAGAAGCTTGATGAAAATATTTGGGAGTAAACATCAGGACCACATAGTTATTGATATGGTTTGGCACTTTTTAATCCATTTAATAAAGAGTCTAGGGTCCTGAAGATCTCAAATTCTCAGAATAGTGCCCTTACTAGCAATTTGCTATACAGTAGTTTTCAGAGCTGGGGGATAAACAAAGTCAAGCCAACCTAAAGTGAAATCCACTCAGCTGAAAACAGATCCAATCAGTTTAAAGGACTGGGATGTAAATATACTGTAGTTCAATAGAAATTCCTTGATTCTTACTTTTATTTTAAGATAGGTTTATTCTGTTCTCAGCTGAGTGAATTTTCTTTGGGTTGGCTAGATTTTTCTTATTCCCAATGCTCTTAAAGCTATGGTTTTTCATCTGCCTCCTAACATTACCAAGTAAGAGTTTATATAGTACTTGTATGGCCTCTTTTCTAGAATACCACCTTGTGTTTCTACTTTTTACAATCAAGTTCATTTATTTCTAGGCTAACAGTCTTAGCTCCCAGAGCTAGGCTTTTAATAACTTTGATGGTATAAAATAATCTTATCATAGAACTGCTGATCACTCTCTCTTGGGAAATCTTTTCATCAATAATCAACTTGACCCCAAATTCAAGAGTGATCTCAATGCTGGATCAAAATATCTTACTAGGATCAATTCTCTGTTCTCAAAAGAGATTCTATCAGATAAGTTCATAATTTTAAAGATATCATGTAGTATATTTCCAGCCTCAAAAGGCTCTCCTTTAAACCTAATAAAGGTATCAATCTCTTTGTCAAAGCTGCAGGGTGAACCTCTGATAAGGGGTTGAGTCAGAAAAGAAGCCATACGGCTTAACTCAACCTGCTCAAGACCTGAATTAAGGATTTATATGCCAAGCCTATCAGCTGAAATGTCCCGGATAATTTTTTCCTAAATAGGCTGCAACTTATTTTTCCAAATAATAGCTTTACATATAATAGAAGCGTCCATCTAACCCTGATGTCACTAAAATTTGATAAATTATCTTTCTTCTAAGTAAGAGACCTATCTATTACAATATTATTTTCCCAATTTCTATAGCTCTTCTAGAACAGTACAGTTACAACGTATTTTAAACCCCTCTTCAATTTTATCATGCCCTATAAGATTCATTATATTATAGTAGGATCTTATTGGGTGGTACTTCAACCTACTCTCAAGAAAGTAGAGTTGTAATAGGGGTGTAAAATCCCTGGCTTTTTGACTTGACAATTCAGCCATCAATCTTTTGATTGGAATTTGGAAAGATATTTGGAATAAATTGATGTTTGGCGTGAACGTTGATGCATCGGCTAAATTGGTGGCACTAAAGCTGAAGTGCTCCAAGAATTAAGAATGATTCTTCCTGACTCAAGATCAATAGACCGGTCCGCCTAAATCTGATCTGAAATAGGTATCCACCTTGATCAATCCAGCGGTGCGGCGGCACCACCCCAAAATATCCAAGTGCTCCATAGGGGCTGAAAACTTGGTCACCAATGCACTTTTAGGTGCTTATCCCAAACATCATAACCACAATAATGGTTGGCTTATGGGTTAACCCAGTTCTGCCTATATTAGCTGGGGTTGAACCCAAAAAAACTCCTTGATATATTTTCCATATGTTATATTATTATACTCTGCGATGGGGTGGATCCCACTCATAGAACATGGGATGAATGGACTGGTTTTCAGGAAAAAATCCACAATAGCAGCTTGACATTGCAGCTGGCATCACGCTTGCCTTAGGATGAGGTCAGGAGCAGAAATGATGCAATAACAATGACTCTGTGATGAAGCATTGGGCAAGATGTCTTTTGGGTAACACTATCCAGTAAAGCCCCAATACATAGGCCGGTCTGGCCCTAGGATTCTTGGGTCAACTGCCCATGAGATAACAATCCTATAAAAGGATATTTTTCTAACAATAATAAAGATTCAACTCTTGCTCTCTTCAACTTTACTCTTTATTAAGGTTTATCTGTGTTTAAAGATAGTAAGACTGTGTTTTGGTCTGCCTAGATAAGTAAAAGGTATTTTTGAAGTTAGTAACTGTGTATTGACATCCTTAGTCTTCATACAAGGAACCAATACTCTCTTCCCTTACGGTGAACCTATCAACTCTCTTCTTCCCAAAGTTGAGAAGGGGTGCATAACTTTTCAAACATGGGGCTTTTTCATGATAGTTTACTTGAATGTTGACTGGGTGGTGGAACAGGCTCAAGTGTATTATCAGTTGCAGACTGGCCAGGCCTTGTCCAAAGTTTCCTGGGATTGAACAATATGAGCTTGCCTATCCTGTCATGAGATCATCTGTTGTGAATTAGTTTCTAAAGGCAAGTGGTAGGCTGGGCAGGATGGATAGACATATTTAGTTGGTTATATCTTTAGCAGAAAGGTGTGGGTTGGTTCTAGAGGGATATGTATGCTACATGTGGCACTCTGCTCTGAAATTATTATGGTTCTCCAGGGTGTATCCTCAACACTCAATAAGGTAAGCTGAGTTCAAGCAAGTAAAATCTTAACAGGCAGAAATCTATTCTCTGGTTGTTGTATTGTTGTGGAAAATATTCTTTATACTTGATTACTAAGGCTGATAATCTTAGTTTGGAGAAGGGGGGTCTCAATGGGAAGAACTATTTCTATGGATTATAAAGTCAGCCAATCAGAGTTTGCCTACCCTATTATATCAATATCAGATTATGATAATATATTCCTGCTATCAGCTATGCAGCCAATTGATAGAAGTTGGTGGTCATCTGGGGCTAGGGTATTTTCCCTTGGGAAAATCGACTAGTAGAGTGGCAGTAGTTAGTCACTAAGGCTTGGAGCAAAGAAACGTGTCTTTTGGTAGATAGAGGGTCATGTTTGTTTCTATTTACATGATTAGAATTCACGGTTAAGGTCTGTTCAACCCATAGAATTTAGAAGTCCTGGCAATATACGTAGGGGTTAAAATCAAATCTATTTAATTGGCAGACTCAACAGGCGAGCAGAGCAGTGAAAGATTCGATTTCTGCTGGTTTTAAATGGATTCCGGACCAATCTTGCTCAAATTGGCTTACAAAAGTGTCTTCAGCAGAGCTGATCGCTAAATTATTATTCTGCACATGGACCGCCATCGATCTTGTAATATGCAAATTGTTATTGGGGTTATCTTCTCTTAACCGATGACTAATCGGGATTCTGTACATATCCAGTTCGGTTTAACTCAGCATTGCCATAATGGCTGGCGTGACTCATAGTGAGTTTATAGTGGTGTGACCTAGATTTAAAACGTATCACGTGCTCATAAAATCGATGGATCTTTTTGTTTTTGGATTTCCAAGCTTCATTTCTCCGGACTTGTTTTAATGATTGCTTCCCATTGAAACCAGAGTTTTTGGATCTAAACTTCCTACCATCGGATAAACTTTTTAACTTTCGATTTTGATTAGGTTGAAACTATTGTCCTGAATCTAAACCAGCTGTAAAAATAATACTTTTTATTCCTAATTAGGGGATTTTATATCTGAATTAAGAGGGAAAAGCATGCGACGATTGAAAGAAGGTGCTTTGTGAAGGCATGAAATCAATGCCGATAACGGGAGTTTTAGATTGGATCGTAGCTAGATTGTAGCTAAGTTTGGAGTCAACATTGAGTGGCTTTGAGGGTAGGGTTTATAAGCCGTGGGAGAGCCCAAAGTCCACCATGCAACTGCAATACATTGGTGCACTAGCGTTGGCGGGCCTGGCTTGGTGTCAGTCAGCACCTCAAATCTTATCAGTCGAAGCACCAGCGTTGGTTCTGTATGGTTTCAACTGTACAATTGATGTTACTCTGATTTGGGGCCAGGCAAAAGACCAGACTGTTTCGTACAAGGTGCTTGAGGGCGCTGAAGTTTCTACAGCAAAGACTGTTGGTGAGGGCGCCTTATTTGAAGACTCGAACTCTGATGCTTTGGATAAGGATAAAGTCAAAGTTAAGGGGTTGATCAATCGGGGGACTTTCATCAGCGGATACAGGATTCACATCCATGGTGATCAGCTAAGCAATAGTCTTACTCGTACGTTATGGGTAGTGATTGGACAAGAGGGAAAAAAACTGTCTATCAATGGGCTACCTGCTTTAGTCACCCTGATACCTATTGTCCTTATGCTAGGGATCGCCCTTCTTTCTAGCCAGGCCACCCTAGCACTACTTGTAGGCATCTTTGTCTCTGCCACTCTTATAAACGGACTCAACCCTATCGTCGGTTTCCTACGCACGCTTGACGACTATATCATCAACTCACTTGCAGATCCTGCTCATGCCATGGTTATCATGTTCACGTTTTACCTATCTGCCGCTGTAGCTTTAGTTCAGAAGAGCGGCGGTGCAGAGGCCTTAGCTACCAGCGTAACTCGTTTTGCTACAACTCGGTGGCGTGGTATGTGGGCAGCTTACCTTATTGGCATTGCTGTGTTCATTGATGATTTGTCTAGCTGCATGATCGTAGGTGCAAATATGCGAATCGTAACAGATCGTCTATATTTATCCCATGAAAAGTTGGCATATATTGTACACGTAACCTCCCCTACAGTCGCTTCTTTATCACCCGTATCTTCGTGGATCGGCTTCATGCTGGGAGTTATTCGTGAACAGCTTAATCAAACTGCAGGTTCCAAAGATCCTTTCATGTTCTTCTTGCGCACCATCCCCAGTCGTTTTTTCCCTATATTTGCTATTGTTTTCTGTGGTGCTACAATGACCACTCGTCGTGATTTCGGAGGTATGTTAGTAGCAGAACGCCGAGCCTTTTTCGACAAGATCGTAGTCGAGGATGACCCCAGCCTCAAGGATGAAAACTTTGTTGACCCACTTGCCCCAAGCCCAAACACCCCCCGTCGCCTAATCAATTCAGTAATCCCAATTCTTTTTATTGTCGTCGTCACTATCACTTCCTTGCTTGTTTCTGGATACTACAGCCTTAAGGCTGAAGGGGTCGAGTCTTTCTCATTGCATGATCTCGCTGGCAGCGGCGACTCATATACTGCCCTTATTTATGCTTCATTTTCATGCTTGTTCTTATGCCTCTTCATGTACAAAGCACAGGGTATCATTCAGTTCCGCGAGGGAATGGATATTATCATGTACGGGGTGAGAGATATGGTTGAAACGATGCTTATCCTTGTTTTCGCTTGGGGTGTTGGAAAGGCATTCAATCGCTTACATATCGATGAATTCGTTGTTTCGTCGCTCTCCTCTCGACTTCCTGCGGGTGTCATTCCTGTATTGTGCTGCATACTTGCCTCTATTGCTTCTTTCACAACTGGCACATCTTGGGGAACCATGGGAATCATGTTGCCGCTCGCTATGCCACTGGCTGCTGCATATATCAAAGGTGATGACGATACCCTTATGGTACATACTGCTAGTGCTGTCCTATCGGGAGCTCTATTTGGAGACATGTGCAGCCCAATTGCTGCTACAACCCTTCTTACCTGCGCCGCTGTACGCATCCCGATCCAACACCATGTCAACACCCAGCTCCCATACGCTTTCGTTTCTTTATTCGTTGCGTGCGTATTTGGCTATCTTCCAGTTGGTTTCGGGCTCTATCCTGACTGGGCTGCCCTGATAATCGGCACGGTTGTCCTGTTTGCGGCCAGCTACCTGCTCGGTGTTCCCACCGAATCTAACACCCCTTCCCGGTGGACTCAGCTCCAAGCGAAATTCGGCCAATCGTCACCAGAGCCCGATAATTCTGGTAATCTAGAGAAATTTAATTAAAGGGGCTTAATATTTCCCTGGCGTATAGTATGTTGTTTTGTAGCAGCCGATAGCTCTTAAGATAGTCGACGTCTTTAAACCAGGCAGGGTGTCCACTGTTGAAATATTTGACTAAATGGTTAGGCTTTGGCGATGATGCATGTTCTTTTGGTTAAATTGTAGCCTACAAATAGATCTTAGGAGGTTCACATGGGTTCTTTATTGGTGGAATGTTAAATTTTGGAACCAATCCATAATGCGGACTTCAAAGGAGGATAAATCAACTCCGAGGCAGAAAATAGATCCCTCCAATACTAAACTTAGAAGGTTAAAGCTCATGTGCCGTTATTTTAAAAAAGATAAACACCTGTGGCTTCAAAAGGAAACATACAAGCTTGAGGCCAAAAATGCATGTGGGTTCATATTGTTGTAACTGTGCTGTTTCAGCAGAGTTACAAGGGGAAAAATATTTGGAAACTAGATAATATTCTTTATTTAGAGATAGTTATTATATAGCTATTGTGAATCATGGATAACAGGACATAAAGTGTTGATCACACGGCTGGATGGTGAAGGGGGTGGCTTGATCCTGGTAACGACTCAAGCACCAAATTGAAGTATCCACCATAAGGGATCATCATTTGTTCACGTTGTTGGATTTGGAAATTTGAGTCAACTTCCTTGTTTGGCTACAGGTCATTGGGAAGTCGGGTTGTGGGTCACAAACCTGCTTAGTCAGAACCTTGTCGGTGAGTCAAGCCTGCTGTTTCAACACTATCAAATGTGGGTACCACTATGAAGCAATGTCTAAGTGAAAGAGATTAACACCTCTGGCAACCTAAAGCAGTAGCTTTAAGAAACCAATTGTGACGGATCCAGGTCCAACCAGTCCATCCCGCCATTATCCTGCCCTTGACTCTTATTGCCATTACCTTCCTTTGACGAAGCTTCAAGGAGCTTCGTCTCCAGGGAGGCAATTTTATGGGATAACACTTTGTTTTCATCCCGCCAACGGGCCATGATCTCAACGCTCTTTTCCTCTCTTGCCCTTAAAGCCTCAATTTCACGATTCACCTTTGCTTTCACTTGCTGTAAGATTTTGTCCCATCCTACTAACAGGTTCCAGGAATCCCACACATAGATTTGGTTCCCTTGGGCGGGAGTCCCTTTTTTTGCAAAGTAATCAGAGTATAACTCTTTGAACACAGCCTTTACTTCCACCAAGGACTCCTCAGGCACAGTCTTGGTGACCTCCAAGCTTGTCCAAGCTTCCTCCAACAAACTTGTAGGAACTTTCTTTCTTGCAGCAGTGGCCTCAACACAAAGCACCCCAAATTTTGCTCTTTCAAATAGTAATAAAGAGGACATGATAATTAAAAAAAAGTTGAGGGGAAAGCGTCAAAAGTGAAATTATTTATTTACAATTAGCTGTTTTCGCTTATATACCATTCAGGGCATATTTGGCTGAAAACCCCTCTGGTTCCTGAACCAACCTATGATTTATCTCACATGGTCTATGACATTTGAGTCATCCAAACCTAGATCTTTACCTAAAAGATCACCAATATTTCTCAACCTATGAGAACCAACCTACAATGGGAAGAAGTCACCTGACTCCATTCATCCCAATGTACCAACTCAGCATAGAGCTCCCCCAGCTTCCGGTGCCAGAACCCTGTGGATTAAACATCCCAAAACTCAGCTATTAATGTTTCAACTGGTAACCAGCTGATTAACCCTGAATTCCTAGGCATCCTTGCCTTTATTTAGTTATCTTCACATTTAATGGGGTTTCTCCTTAAAACCCATTAAAATGCTTTGAAACTCAAACCAGGCGCCACCGCGGCGCCCAGCAATTTGCTAGGCGGCGCCTCAGCGCTTCTCAAATCAATTAGGCAGTGTGAAGGCGCTTCTAACCCAAAATTTGGGGGTTTACTTATGGTTAACTTTACCCAAACTTCTTGATACAGTCAAGGCAATTTAACCAATATAATTAATTCCTCGTTAATTATTTTCCCATGTATTTATTAATTAATCTTCCCGATTAATTAAACCATTTTTGAGACACCCAGTCTCCAAGCTTGACTTGGCCAATCTTGCTTTCTGTTCTTTTATTGAACCTAGATATCCAGTTTTCAGGAATCTTTACCTTAAGACTTCCAATACAACCTATCTACATGCAATAATCAGAAAAACAGAGATAAATTTATATTTTGGAGCATTTATTCGGCTAAATACTCAATAGTGCTGTTGTACGGTCACACCAATCCAAATAAAACCCAAAACAATAGAGACCTGAATTGTTGACCCTTAACCATCAGATAAACCGGTATCCCATTGAGTAAAGCAATCCTACAGGACTCAAAGAACTTGAGACCAGCTAACCATAACAAATGAAAGGACAAGGATTATAATAATTGAGCCAAATTTATTGAGCAATAGCATATGAGAAATAAAGGTTGTCATTCAACAAGTAAATATACGTCCAATATTGTTCCTAACACAGGATAATATTGAATAGCCATGGTAAAGTATATAAAGCTGCAGCAGGTATTTATGTTTGAATGTGTCAGAACAATAAGGTTGTCCTCCAGCATAGTTTTGCACATGAAACCATGTACCTCTCAAACTGAATTCCCCACTACACAGAGCCAAATGTAGAAGTCAACTCAAGTTTTCAAACAAGGCAGCAAGAACCAGTGATAATGCCTACTTGATGGACATCTTGATCTGGAGCTTGATTTGTTATAAGGATCAAGCCACCCCCTAACCAATCTAATTGATTGACGTCTCAAACCTGTCCCTCTTAAAAGGATCCCCCAAACTGTACAAGTGATACATCTCAATAAAAATTATTATCTAGTTTTCAATATTTTACCCTGTAACTTTACCAGTACAGCACAGTTACAGCATCTGTAGCACAGGTAGATTTTCACCCCACCTTTCTTTTCAAAGTTCCTCCAGTTAACCATACACGCCACAGTAAAAAAACATACAAAATAATCATATCAGGCCTCCCCTTGGGCTGGCTGCTCTACATGCCAGGAACTGAAATACCTGAAAGGCACATCTTGTATCAAAACATGGCAATCCCAGTTCCCACCTTCAATGCCCTGCCCCCACAAGGGTCCTTCCAGGCATCCTTTTCAGCACCTCACACCTATGACAAACCTATCATGCCCAAACATGTGTCACAATGAATCAGCAGTGCTGCCTTGGAACCGTTCCCAGGAGCCAACAACAACAATGTCACAGCTTGGATCTGGTCTTTCCAGAACATAGACACAGATGGGATGCCCAGCACGCTTCTGGATTGCAGAAGCGTCCCTTTGACTGATTCATGACGAGGGCACCTGGTGCAACAAATGGCACATGGACCATACCTAGAAGAACTGGGAGACCTTCAAGAAGGACCTCTTGGCCAGATTTGTAACCAAAGGTACCACACCTGTGATTAACTGCTAAGTCAAGAATCTGACGCAAACAGGTACAGTAAAGGGGTTAACAAGAGCCTACAAGGAGCTACACCTGGGCTGTCAGGAAGCCATTCATAGGCAGAGGCATTGGGTGGCTTGGGGCAAGGTGCGGTTGAGCCGGCAGGTAGGGCCCACCATAGAATGGGTGCTAACTTGATAATATAAAATAAAGATTGCCCAAGCAAGGACCAGGGTCCGGAGTTGGGGACCACAGAATCCATCAATCCTGTCAAAGTAATATAGAGTACTCCAAACAGTTGGGTAGAGGTGGTCTCGGCGGCGGCAGTGGGTTCCAAGGGGCGGTCTGGTCTTGGGGTTAAGGGCAGAGTCATGGGAACAAAGTACGCTGGTAGGTAGTTGTACTTGTCCTTGAACAATAAGGGCGGTATCTTGACTCTCTTTCCTTCATGTCCTATGTATTTGGTACTTCTAGTCCTTGCCAAAGGGTTGGCAATGAGAATGGTTTCCAAGTTGTACTCCAAATAGGCCGGGTTGGGGGGTACTTGGTAAAGTGCACAGGTCCAAAGGGAGCTCCAGGAGGGCAGTATGATGCCTGGGGCAGTTTGGCAGGTTGGGCTCAGAAGGGGGCGACAGCCTGGTAGTCTACTTGACCTGAATTAAGATGGAAGATCACTAAGACTAGATAGGGTAAGATTTGTTCAAACCAAAGGTTCATAAAACTTTATTATTGAAAATGACGATGGGGTCTTCACTGTTCTGCCAGGGTTTTTATACCCTGGGACTTTGCTTCTTTGATTTTTGCAGGGTTCAGGTTTGCAGACCAGGCACTAGCGGTATGTGGGCCTTGGCTTGGGGTCTCAAGGGCAGCAGATCCAGGTTGTGCCTGCTCTGGCAAATAGGAATGACAATGCTTCATTCTGCCGCCACTGTTCACCATGTCACCTGAGTAGTCCAATTGTACTACCCCTTCTGGGCAGAAGACTGGCAGTTACTGGTGGTCATTGGTAAAGTTAAAAATAGATTTTGTTTTAACCTCCTTAAGGCAAGCTGCAACCTCTGCATAGGTTTGGGTCTTTGGTGGCTCAAGGTTAGCGTCAATCTGATGACCATTTGGGGAATTTTCCTTGGGAGACTGACAGGTCTTGGAGTAACTCGTTAACTTGGATATGCAATTTAGCAAGTGGGCGGGTTCTTGTCCACTTTGTGTGACTCAAGTAATAAGGTCCTCTGTAGTAGGCCGGCGGAACATGGAGTAATTTACTGGTTCAAGTCTGTGATTTAACGGATTGGTGGGTCCTGGATTGGTCTGGAGGGTTTGATCCGCCTTCTGGCGACTGGGGTTCAACTCTTGGGTTTTCAATACAAGTATTGAAATATCATTCATGACATGGGCCCCTATTCATAAATGACCTTTGATAATCCTGCCACACACCTGATGTATTATGGTGCACTCAAACCCCACACAATGAGAACATCAACCTGGATCAAGCAACTAACCTGCAAAGCTTGTACTGAGAAGCAGAGAAAGAGGACCTGACTTCAATGCACTTCACAAACTGCAGACTAGAAAGAGGGGGAGATCCAGGGATTTTTCCCATTGGGATGTTCTAGACACCCCCTGTCTAAAAGCAACAATCACAAGCCTCAAGCACCAGTGTTGTGTTTGGCTCCAGGGGACAACATCCTGGAGGACACGGCAGGAAATCTTTATTACAAAAGATTTGAGGTTTGAAGCTAGCCTTGGGTTAGCCTTCAGGGCAAAATTAAGGGCATGTACCTTAATTTCCTGGAAAACGAGATGTAAAAGTCCTTTTGGCAAAAAGGACAGGAAAAGCTTGAAGATTATAAAAGCCAACACAAATGTGGATAAACTTAAACTTTATTGGGATTGAAGATTCTACTTTAAATAGTAGACAAAGGACGGTGATCACTCAATAGGAAGACAGAGTAGCTGAGGGGGTCATGCTGGGATGAGGTCATACCAGGATCAACCACAGACAGGTACAATAATCTGGAATGGGTGGATATTGAACCAGACCCATTTGCGGAAGGCAAAGAATTTCTGAACTTGAAGGCAAAACCAGTCAAATCTTTACAACTATCAATATTCAAAGGCCAAATTGAAATAGCATTAATAGCACAATTTACGACATCTCCCCCCTCAAGATTGAACGGAGGGAGTTGATACTTGCAAAGGAATTTGGAGTAGACACAGGCAAAGGGACAGCCAGAGGATAGTAGCTTCACAGTGTACTTGACGCCCTTCTTGAAGGTAACCTAACAGGGCCCAACCCAGAGGGAATCCAGCTTGTGGGCTCTACCACCTGTACAATTCTGGTAGTAGAGAACTAGATCACCTACTTGGTATTTGGGGAGGGGGGCTCTAGCAGCATTGGATGGAGAGAGCTCCAAGGCCTTAACCTTATAAGCAGTGGAGTAGGCGGTTGCCTGGATGTCAATGATATGGTTGGTTAGGTTTTTCACGTGGGTTTCAGGATTTGCAGACATATCAAACTCAATCAAAGGGGGTCCCAAGATTGAGAGGGTAGCAGCCTCTTGTCCATAAAGCATGGCAAAAGGGGATTGACCAGTTACCTGGTGTCTACTAAGGTGGTAGGCAAAGAGGGCTGCAGGGAGGAACATGTCCCAATTGGCAGCGTCAGAGAGTGTGAGTTTTCTCATGATGGATACCAGGGTGGAGTTAGCTCGTTTGACAGTTCCATTGGTGGAGGGATTATATGGCGCAGAGAACAACTGATGAGTCCCCATAGCTTTGAAAATAGAGGTGATGAGGCAAGCATTAAAGTTGGTGCCATTGTCTGAGAGCAGGACTTGAGGGCAGCCATGTCAATAGAAAATGTCTTGTAGCAAGAAAGTAGCTGTGGTTCTAGCTGTTATATCTTTGGTTGCTCTGGCTTCAACCCATTTGCTAAAATGGTCAATGGCAACTAAGATAAACCGGCATCCTGACCTAGATCAGGGGAAAGGACCAACAGCATCAATACTCACCATATGGAAGGCATGCTTTGGGGGGATGAGTTGGAACTGGTGTTGAGACAGACGAGGACATTGGAGCTGACAGGAATGGCAGGAGGCAAGGACATCAGGGATCAAAAGGCGCATATTTTCCCAGTAGAAGTTTTTGCACAACCAGTCATGAGTCTTGGCTATGCCTCCATGGCCAGTGTCAATGTGAGCTTGAAGGATGATGGCTATCCTCATACTAGGGCAAATGTAGGGTAGGTAGGCATTGTTAACCTTTTTGAAGAGCTGCCTATCACAAATTATAGTGTCCTTGGATAGGGTCTGTAGTGCCAAGCAGATGTCTTCTGGCTCAGTTGTCCAAGAGTCAGGATACCCTATTAGTTTGTATAATTAATCAGCGTCAGCGGGGTGGATAGCTAGGATTGGCATTCTTGACAGGCCATCAGCGTTCTGATGTTGGGCCCAAGGACAGTGTATCACAGTGAAATCATACCCTTGTAAACGTAGAGCCCAACATGCTAATTGACCTTCAGGTTCCTTTAGCTGTTGTAGCCATTTGAGGGAGGAGTAATAGGTGACTACCGTGAAGTGGGTTTCATAGATGTAATGCTGAAACTGTTTCACTGCATGCAGCACCGCCAGACATTCCTTCTCAGTAACACTGTAGTTCTTCTCGTGCTTATTGAGGACCCTTGATGAGTAGGCTACAGGTTGATCTACACCTTCATTGTCAAGTTGGGCAAGGATAGCACCCACAGCTACTCCACTAGCATCGGTATACAAGATGAACTCTTTATCATAATCAGGATAGACTAAGATAGGAGCCTCCTTGAGCTTGGCCTTCAGTGCTTCAAATGTTTGTTGTTGGCTGTCAGTCCATTCAAAAGGGACTTTGCAAAGCAGTTGGACAAGGGGTTCACTCAGTCCAGCAAAGTCAGGGATGAACTGACAGTAGTAGCCCATCATACCAAGGAATACTTGTACCTCTTGAAGATTTGTGAGAGGTAGCATCTTGTTGATGGCTTCCACCTTATTATTCATGGGATGGATTCCAGTTTGAGTGACTTCATGCCCTAGGAACTCAAGACGTTCCTTGAAGAAGGAGAACTTGGCAGGTTTGAGTTTCAAGCCAGCTTTTCAAATCTTGACAAAGACAGCCTTGAGGTGTTCCAAGTGGTTGGTAAAGGTAGCGCTGAATATGGTGATATCAGCAAGGTATACGAGGACACAAGTGAGCTTCAAGTCTTGTAGGATGGAGTCCATAGCCCGTTGAAATGTGGCAGGGGCATTGCAGAGTCCCTGGGGCATACAAGTGGGTTCAAAGAGGCCTTCTGAAGTAATAAACATAGCCTTTTCTTGGTCCTCAGGAGATAGGTCAACCTGCCAGTATCCTGAAGCTAGATCCAGGGCAGAGAAAAACTTGGAACCACCCAGTCGTCTGAGAGCATTGTCAATTCTGGGCAAGGGGTACAAATCTTTTTTTAGTGAGCAAGTTCAGATGGTAATAGTCCATTACAATGCGGTGTCCCCCATCTTTCTTCTTAAGGATCAGTAATGGGGAAGCCCAAGGACTTTGGGAAGGAGCCAGTAACCCAGCGTCCAGAAGTTGCTTGAGTTCTTTGGACACTTGAGCATCTTCCATCCTACTACGGCGGTATGGTTTGGCACAAAAGGGGGTGCATCCCCAGTATCAATCTGGTGGATGACTCCTTTAGCTAGGCCATATTCTGTAGGTCCAGAGGCAAAGATGTCACTGAACTGATTGAGCAGGTCCAACACATCTTTTTGTTGAACAGGGGACAGTTGGGGGAAATCAGCAGCAGTGAACAAGAAGAGAACTTGGGGATCATCTTCAGGTAGGTTGAAATCACTGAAAGTTCCAAAGGGGTAGAGGGAGGATACTTGTCCTGCCCCAAGTATACAACCATGACCTACAACCTGGCCTCTAGTTACTTGCATGGGCAAGGCCGTCAGGTTAGCAAGAAGTAATTGTACAGGCTCTTTGTGGGTTTGGTCTAGAATCCCAGGACACAGGCAAGGTTTGGTACAACTCAAGGATTCAGGTGAGTAAAGCTCCAAGAAGGACTTTTCAGGTAGCTCATAGGAAATCTGGGAATCAATCACCACTTGAGAGCCCGGGGGGATGGTGATAGCGGCTGGCGCTAGCAGAGGTACCCCTTCTTCTGCAGGGCAGGAAGGAAGAGGGGTACACATGTTGGAGGAGTGAGTCCTATACTTGAGTGAGAAGATACCTGTAGGGTACTCAAGCACGCAAGTTTTAAGACGTTTTCCTGGAAGGCACGGAGGTTCCTCAAATATCAAAGGAACCTCATATCCTAAGAGCAAAATGTATCCATCTTGTAAGTTTACAATCCCATTATATTCTTGGAGGAATTGAGTACCAACCAAGAGGTCATAGCTTTTGTTCTCTAGGACCACAGCGGGGGAAGCAATAAGGAGTTTCCCAAACCTCATGGGTAGAGCGGAGTAGGCACCAATGGCTCAAGTTTGGGCCATGCCAGCTGTGCCATACAATTGTGTGTAGTTGAGGTCAGGGGCCAACTTAAGTTTCTTCATTAATTTGGAAGATACCATGTTGACTGGGGAACCCGTGTCCAGGATGGCTTTGATCTTAACCTTTTGGATTGATACTTCCACGCGGGTGGTATCTTTCCCAAAGAGAGGCAGGACTGCCAACATGACTTGCGCAGCCTCTAGCTCTTTTTCCCATTTGTCCAGCATACACTGTAACACAGGGATCTCCTTATACACAGTCTGTAGTGGGAGAGATAAAGTCACGTTGTGGAAAAGAGCTTCAGCTAGCTTGGCTGCTTCCTCAGAAGAGTCAACCAAAACAGGAGGTTGGTGGGCTTGAGCTAGGTAAGGGCAAGCCACTATGGACTTAGCTTCACTTGTAGGTACTTGGGAAGTGGTGGTAGTCTTCCCAGAGCAAAGCTTGTATGGTACAGAGATGGTTTCTGGAACATCCAGGACGTAATAGCCATAACTATCAGAGTCTTCACTATCAGAATCTTCAGGCTCTGAATAACTGGAGAGATTGTGGAACAGATGAAGGATAGTTGGGCCAGAGGAGGAGGGAGCTTCCTCATTGGAAGGAGGATAAGGAGGAGACGGGGGAGATTGGTCAGCAGAGGGCGTCTCTGTCCCTAAGCTGACCTCTCTTTTCCTGCCTGCTCCTTGGGATTACAACCTTCTACCTGGGGGTTAGTGCAAGTGCACAAGTGGTGTTCAATCTGGCCACAGTTGTGGAAGCCTTGTCTCTTAGCATGCCCACTATTACCCAGAGTCATAATGTGTGGTGTACAAGAGGTAGTCCCAGCATTACTGGCTTTATTCTCACACACTACCGTACCTCCATGTGTCAAATGCATGTCTTGCAAGATTGTCTTAATACTCTTCATGGAAGTAAGCAAAGCCTTGTGGGCCTTAAAGTTTAGACATAGAAGTTGGTTCATCTTCAAAGCATTTGAACTAGCCGTGAAGGCTTCCTGAGGAGTTAACTGTTGACTAGTAATTAACTGCTGGCCTTCAATGTAGAAACAATCTGCAAACTCAGCCAGGGTTTCCTTGGGTTTGAAAGCAATGTGCATAAATGAATCTTTCTTGACTTCCAAGCTGAGGTCTCTTCCAAACTCTTCAATAAGGAGGCAATTCATATCCTCCCAAGTGACAATAGAAGGGAGCTTGGGGACCACAACTTCCTGGCAAGTGGGATGGAGGCAGGTAAGGATGTGTTCCTTCTTGAGCTTGTCTGTAGCCCTACGCATTGCAGTTTTGTAAATGGTCAGAAAAGCAGCAATGGTAGAGGTTTTGGGGTCAAATATCTGTTTGAAGGTTGGCTTATAGTTTGGGTCAATAGAGGAGGACAAGGACTGGATGTTTTCACCAGGGTTGAAGACATTGATATGAGGATTGCCCTCAAACTTGGATTCAGCAGCAGGTTTTCTAGCCTAGAGTAGTCAAAGGCTTTCCTCTAGAGTGTCTAAGGTAGAGCTGTTTTGCCCACTAATATCTTGGGTAGTGGCTGCAGCAGTCCCAAATTCATCAATCTTGATTTATTGTACTGTCAGGGTGCCAGCAATCCCATTGGCACAAGTAGCCAGGGAGGTGTTCTGAGCAACCACAGGGGCAAGTTGTTCATTTTGGGTCTCTGCAAGGCAGGAGAGGTTTTGGACCTCTCTTTTCAATGTGTCTTGTCTATCAGCTACATCATTTGTCATTTTGGCAAGTTGATCTAGAGCATGTGCACAGTGGACCCAGGGTTGACCTTCTAGACCCAGGCAACAACCATGATTGTCATGAGCGGGAGAATCAGCGGCTTCACCTTCCTCTTTATCTTCAGATTCAGATGACAAACCTTCAGAATTAGAGAGGCGCTGTCTTAAATACTCAATTTTGACTTGTAAAGTAGCCACCTGATCAGTGAGGGAGGCAATATGAGGGTCAGGCATAGTTTTGACTGGAGGGGGGTTCTGCACAGAAGCTTGGCGTTGAGTGGTAGCCTTGAGCTCGGCAATGGCCTCCCATACTTTGGCTTCAAAATCAGATGGGGTCTCAACAGGAGGAGCAGGAGAAGTCATCTCAATAGAGGCCACCCGGTTGTCCACATAATTTTGCACCTGGTATAGAGTGTCACCTAGTGTAGCCTTATCTAGACCGTATTGATGTTGCAGATGGCAGCCCCAAGTATCTACATGAGCTCCTATCAATTTGAGTTGCAAGTTGACATGTTCTCTGAATTGATTGAGTTCACTAACCAGAGTCTCAAAGTCCTGTTGATGGTTTAACAGAAAAGCCTTGATTTGCTCATGCCAGGCTGCCTGATGTTCATCCAATTTTCATAGTTAATCTTTTATGTATCCAGGGAGTGAGGAACAAAGGGAGTTCAGGGAGGCGGTTAAATACTTCTGTGACGCCAAAAAATCACGCTGGTTGTCAGAAATACAAGCAAAGAGACTGTGTGACCATTCTTGGTAGGCCATATTTTGAGCGTGGTTGTTTGAGACAGCAGAGGCTACATCATCTAACAGTTGATTTTGGGACCCCAAGGGGAGTTGATGGTGAACCAGGGCAGGTTGGATGAACTGGTTGACCAATACACCAGTAGTATCCATGGATTCCATTAACGCGGGGGGAGACCAAAGTCCAAAAGGAAGGAGTACAGGTCTTTGGAGGCGTACCTGGGACAGAGGCCAGGGATAGAGTGCATGGCTACTGTGCCAGAGTGGAGAAGGGAGCAGGCGGCAGCACAGGCTTGCTCATAGTTGAGAGAGAAAGCAGGAAGGGGGCCCATGAGGGCCCAGGAGACAGAACCAATACCATAGGATTTACAGGAGCATTGATGATGTCTTCTTCTAGCAGGGGACTAGAAACTTTAGGTTGATCTGGTAACTTGGAAACAAAGGGAGAGGGACCAGAGAATGCACGTGGGAAAAGGGTAACCAAGGGGCTTGCAGCTCCTGTAGTGAGCACCATTTTGTTGTGTTTGGCTCCATGGGACAACATCCTGGAGGACACAGGAGGGGAATCTTTATTACAAAAGATTTGAGGTTTGAAGCTAGCCTTGGGTTAGCCTTCAGGGCAAAATTAAGGGCACATACCTTAATTTCCTGGAAAACAAGATGTAAAAGTCCTTTTGGCAAAAATGACAGGAAAAGCTTGAAGATTATAAAAGCCAACGCAAATGTGGATAAACTTAAACTTTATTGGGATTGAAGATTCTACTTTAAATAGTAGACAAAGGACGGTGATCACTTGATAGGAAGACAGAGTGGCTGAGGGGGTCATGCTGGGATGAGTTCATACCAGGATCAACCACAGACAGGTACAATAATCCAGAATGGGTGGATATTGAACCAGACCCATTTGCAGAAGGCAAAGAATTTCCGAACTCAAAGGCAAAACCAGTCAAATCTTTGCAACTATCAATATTTGAAGGCCAAATCAAAATAGCATTAATAGTGCAATTTACAACAACTAGTAACTATCATGATGGGAATAACCATCAGTCTAACCACTCACACTTCAGGATTACTACCATAGACATAGTTTTCTCAGGTGTTGCTAGGCCAAATTGCTGCCACCTGGGAAAACCTGCTCCAAAGCCCTAACTACTTACGTTAATTGTAGATCAAAATATAACAATCAATTGTAAGTGGGTGATGGCTAGAAAAGTTGGGTCTGAGCAGGGCGTAGATGCCCTGCACTTAATTTTTCCAAAAACCCTTAGTTAATTTTCAAACCCTGACCTCCAAGGAGGTCAGGTAACAGCTTACAGGACCGCTTTTTAGTGGTTTCTGTAAGCCAACAAAATTCCAAACACAAGGAGGCCACCTCATAAAGATGGACCCAAGGGCCTTAAGTAACCATAGTTCTCAACAAACTGCCTCAGCAGCTTGATATTTTCTTTTGACAATTATCTTGCCTCATGATCCACCTATTTTGATATCTGCCCATTTGGTTTGTAGCAGCAACATTGTTGGATCCTGAATTCTCACCATTGCAATCTCCTGGAAATCTTCCTCCTCCAGATGAAGCAATCCCTAAAATCTGCAACTTTGAGTGCAAACCCATCTATGCAGCTGATTCTCTGACTTTGAGCCAAATTAAACTCTTCCTCTTGTACCTGTACATTATAATCTGTTGTATCTTTCCATATTCCCTCTTTAAAGGTTACCACTTAAGAGTAAATGTGCATTGTCTTTTTCTCATTGGTAATCACATCCTTATTTGAATGTAAATTTACCATTTGATTAACTACAGTAAGCTCTCACTCTACTTTAACCTGAAACACTCAAGGTGAGCAAGACAAAGGAAAATCCTGGGGAGAGCAATAAGCAAGCCAAGATCTCCCCACCAACCATCAGCCTCACCCAGTGGCAAGTATTGGCCTGAGGATGTCAACCAATGCTCAATGATTTAGATACCATCAAGAGACCCTGTACTCTATACAGTTGTCAGACAGCCCAATAAAGAGATGTCTAACCCTTTCTGTTTTTGGAGTTACCCTGGTTCAGTGCTCTTAGACTCAGGGGCGGATTGTACCCTAGCTACCAGAAACTTTGTGAGCAGGTTCAAGTTAGATACTGTACTTTTGCAGATTAAGAACACATTTTTAGCTGATGAACATCCCATCACTGTCACCTTGGAGGCTGCTCTCTTCTTTATTGTCCTGGAAAGCCTCCATTCTGTCATCCAAGGGCCTGTCATCAAGTTCCCCAGATTTGATGTGGTACTTGGCTTGGGCTGGCTACAAAGGAACAACCCCATGTAGACTGAGTCACCTCTGTGCTAACCATTAGACAGAAGGAATCAACCATCATATATACCTGGACACAGAGGACCAACTCCTATAGAATCATGTGTTTGTACATATACCAGAGACCCAGGACAAGAAGGAGAACCTTGAGGCTATCAACTGGGGCTCCTGCTAATACAATGGTATTCACTTCAAGGACAAGCAGAACACTATTGACTCTCAAGATCAGGAGATATTCTTGAAGCACCCAGAAACCTTTGCAGATCCCTTATCAGGACTTCTCCCAAAAACACATCCAGTGTTCCATACCCTTGAAAGGCGCTGTACCTAAGGCACAACCCATCTACTGCCTCACTCCAACTGAAGATGATGCTCTCTGCTCTTACCTTAAGGAAGCATTGGAGAAGGGACTTATCAGACCTTCACAGTCACCCTTTGGAGCATCTGTATTATTTGTAGCTTTCAGGAATCCAGGCATGGGTTGAGACAGTAGAAGTCACAGGCAGGAGAACTAACAGGCTATTAGGGAGTCCCCACCACAATATGGGTGCTAACTTGATAGCATAAGATAAGGAACACCCAAGCAAGGACTAAGGACCGGTTTTTGGGCACCTTGGAGCCCACCAAGCCTTTCAGAGTAATGTAGAGTACTCCAAATAGCTGGGTAGACATGGTCTTGACAGTAGCAGGTTCCATTGGGTGGTTGGGTTATGGGGTCAGAGGCGGGGTCATAGGAACCAGGTAGCCAGGCAGGTAGTTGTATTTATCACATAACAATCTGGGTGGCCTTATAGACCACTTTCCTTCACAACAATGGTTTTGGTAACTCTAGTCCTTACCAATGGGTCAACAGTAAGTATATTCTACAAGTTAAACTTGGAGTAGGTGGGATTAGAAGGGTACTCAGTAAAATGTACAGGTCCAAAGGATAATCCAGGTGGGTAGTATAGCGTGGGTAGTGGATCTGTGACTTTGCCACTAGGAAGGGTGGGCGCCTTGAGGTCAGAGAAACTAGAGTGAAAGTGGTGAAATACTAGAGATAGATAGGGAAAAGTTTGCTTAAAATAAAGGTTCATTAAACTTTATTATCAGAATGACAATGCTGCCATCCTCATACTGCTAGGGATTTTATACTACCAAGTGTCATTTCTCTAAATTTTGTGGACTCTAGGTCTGTAGGCATTTTGCTATCAGGGCGTTGGCAATGAGGTAGGGCTTCAAAGGCAGCTAATTATTGGTTGGCTGGCTCTGGTGAGCAGAATTGGAAATACTTCATTTCACCACCTCTATTCTTTGTGTTGCTTAAGTTGGCCAATTGTACAGTGGGTTTCAAACCTGTTGAGACAAACAAAAAATCTCAGTCTAAAAACAAAATTGAAAATCATGGAGTTTATACTGTAAATTCCTAACTTAAACGTAAAAATGCGGGATTGTCAAATCCTTGGTCCAAATTTAGAATCACTTTTGAAGGATGGCCTTTTTTTTAATTTAATTTATTTTTTTTGTATTTTTATTTGAATTTTTAAAAATGCAGGAACTTGTAGACACTTTGCAAATTTCAAGTTGAACTGCATATTTCCAATGGACAAAATGAATTAACTGGAATCAGATTTGAAGTGTTCAAATCCATCAATCATTTTCATTAAGTTTAATATGTTTTTTTGGAATTGCAGGATTGTCAAATCCAAGAACTAAATTTCAAATCACTTTTGAATGTCACTAGTAAACTTAGATATTAATTGCTGGAACTTGAATCCAAATTTAATGTACAGTAAGCACACTAGAAAACACCAACCTAAATTAAGAAGTTCCACCACAACTAAAGTCAAACTAAAAATTCAATCTCAATAACCATGTTTAGACATAAAAAGTGATTAAACTCTAATATTATCCAAATCCAGAAAGTGTAAAATATTATACACTTCAAATCACGGATTTAGAAATTCTGTTACTATTCAAGGCTAAATCAAGAGAAAATAACTACTCACAACTAAACCAAAAATCCAAATAAATACATATTTAATATAATATATATTTTTATTTTTATGGACCAAAAATTGCATTCCCAACCAGCTCCTGCATTAGCCCACAGGGCAGTCTGTCTGCAAGGGCGTCCCAGAGGGTCCAAGAATAGACCCAGAACCCAACTTGAGGGGAGTAATGCCAACACACAGGCCTCCCAAGGTGTCAGCGCCAGTCAACCACCTCCCGCATCCCAAGCCAGATCACACAGCCAGAATCCTAGACAGAAGCTGCTCTCAAGGCTTGCCACAAAAATATCCTATAACAGGGTCACCAGGAACACTGAGGTTACTTACACCTCCACTGTGTACCCAGTCATCACCTGCCCCCACACTCTTGATTCAAGAGTTGCCACTGCATGCCCCCGCGTCTTTGACACGTCCTATGAGCCATTGGCCACAACTGAGGAGCTATCTGCACCTATGATGTATTCCATCATTGACGGCGCCACCACAAGTAAGAGTGATCTCACCTTTTACATGAAGGTACCCATCCCCTGTGTTGAGCCTGCCAGCCAGGATGCTGCGGTACCTGCCAAGGGCCGGCGTTGGTTGACGGATAGTGAGCATGAAGCTCTCCTCAACTGCTTAAATGGGGGAATAGCAGTTTAGGATATTGCATCCCAATTTGGTGTCACAGCCAGGTATGTTGGCAACCTCAACATCAAATACAGAAACACCGGTCAAATTTCAAAATTCACCAAGGCTAAGCGGCAGCCCAACCTACTTCAGCCCACCCATCTCAAGGCAATCAGGCAGTGAGTGACTAAGTATTGCCACCTGGACACACTTGCTGTCCAATCAATGCTTGCCACAGAGTTTGGGATTTCTGTCTCCAAAGCCCTTGTTTACCAAGCAATGGTTGATTTGGGCTTCTTGTGGAAGGTACTAGGAGTTTCTCTGTACAACAGAAACAGTGAGAAGGCCATTGAGGATTGACACATTTATGCCAAGACTTATCTGGCCCTAAAGGAGACTGGGAATGTCCAATTCTTCTATATTGACAAATTGTTGGTTTCCTCCTCACTCAGGTCTAGGCATGAGGGGGTTGAGAAGGGGTCCAAGGATAGTGTAGCACATTGTGCAGCTGTCTGTTTCAAGACATATTCAATGGTTGTGCTTCTTGGTCCTTGTGGTTTAGACCAATATCAGATGATTAAAGGCTTCCATAACAGCAGGAATTTTCTCAATTTTCTCCAAGCCGTAAAGGAGTACCTCCATATCAATTACAGTAGCACAACCAACATTGTTGTGTTGGATAATTTCAGGCTCTACAAGGTGGATCTGGTTGTATCAGAGTTCCTATCAATAGATAAAAATAGCTATTTGGCCAGCCACTGCCTGGCTGACTGCCCAATGAGACTCCTCTTCCTTCTGCTATATTCTCCATTTCTGAATCCAATCAAGAAGGCATTTGGTTGGATCAAGAATAAGGTGAATAAAGGCCTCCCTCAGGACACCAAGGATCTCTTCAACATTCTTGAAGTCAGCCAATTTGCAATGCCACCCAATGTGGTGGCAGCTTTTTACAAGCACTTGGAATCCTTCCTTCCCAAAGCCCTCAACTCCAAGCCAATCATATAAATGGGCACTCCAGATTTATTTGTTTTTATTTTTATTTATTTTGTTTTTATTAGGACTTAAAAATTATTGTTTATATATAATGACTTAACGTTGAATTGTATTATAGACATATAAGAATACATACAAAAGTTAAGTAAAATTAATTGTATTATATATGAAGACATATATTTTTATTATAATGCACTAAATGTTGTATTGACTGTTGAGTTAACAAATAAATAGATTTAAAAAGATAGAAATAGATTCTTTTTATTTAAATAATTATGAACCCTTTTTGGTACTTTGGCTTTTTTTAAGCCACAGATTGGACCATGCAAGTTGTCATCTGACCTGATTAATTTAGTGCCACTATAGCCACACAGCACAAAAACCAATGATTTTCATGTATCTCTTACTAATTAGTACTTATGATGCGGGTTAAGCATATCAAATATATTTATCAAATCATATTACAAGGGAAAGGTAATTTGAGTTCTAAACAAGCACTTGTTTATTACATAAGTGGAGCAGGCTGTCTGTTGCAGATAAATTCAGTTCTTGATGTTTAACTATGTAATAAAGGAACCTGTACTTGACAAGCTAGTAAATAAAAACATTTTTAATTCTTTTTTATTATTTGACGTGTTTACAACTATAACTAATGTCTTATAATATATTTAAATATATTAATATTATAATTGAACTATTAAAAGTTTAATAAAAAATAAAAGATAAATTGCAAGGGAAGATAATTTATTAGGGGATGCAAATTGCAAAGGGTATGCAATTATTCTGGGGAATTGTACCCCAAAATCAAATTTTCTGCAAGTACATCTAATTGGAACCACATAATCTTCTGTATGTGGTGGACAACTCTAGATGCAATTGCAATAGGGGTGGCGCTCTGCACCCTGGTGGTTGCTGAACGCTTAATAAAAGGCAATTGGGTAAGCATATTAATTAATATGTTCATTTAGGGAGGCACATAGTACCCATACAATAATGCTAATGCAAAGGAGTCATACAGGACATGCTCAACTGTCTTATACCCCTGCGGTGTCTTCTGGCGTTCTAGTGCTAATTGGCATATGTCAAGTTGTATTAGTACATCCTCCAACTTTTTAACATTTGTTTTTAATATGCAATGTAGTAAATCCTAGGTATTTTGCAACATGAATCCTTTGAGAAGTATATTTTTCTGAAAACATGCATGATTTCTTGTATATTTGAACCAATCTGTTGATATAAGATGTGTTGCTGAATTTGAAGATGGTTTCAGAGGGCGTCTGACTTGTATCTGCCCCCATGCCTTGTTGAACAAAATAAATAAAGGTTTAAACTTATTCACAAGGACTGTGTCCCCAACTTTATTGGATAATGCTTTGAACACTTTGTTGAAAATTTCAGTTTTAAGATATTCTGGTCCTATTTGAAAGTCTGTTTTTATTAGATTTTTTTTCATATTTGTTTATGTTTGAAAAGGGAAATCTTTGAATAGTTTTATAAATATATTCATCAAAATTCAACTTGATATCCCCTCAAATTTCATTCATCTCTTTGAAATTGATATTTGCTCCTATTTCATATGCTTCCCTAATCCACGGCAAGCACCCCACGGGTGGTAAATATTCCTTGGGTTCTGCTTCTCTATTTTCATATTGATTCATGTTCATTTGAATTATTTTTTTCATTTTGATTTATTTGCTTTACAGGGGTGTTGTAAAGCTAGCAGCAAAGGGTTGCTAATTTCTACAAACAGTTAGTCAGGGACCTAATTCTTATTACTATACCTGTTGATGGTATAGTGGCAGCCTGTAAAAAGACAGAAGAATATAAAGGTGTGAAGACAAAACTAGTGTTTACTGTGATAGTGTTGCACTTATATAGTGAGGGGCGGGGGAATTTCCATCAGGGGAAGGGAGGCACAGAAAGAATGACCTTCCTAATGGAGGAGAGTGGATTGGCACAGCAGAAAGTCCCGCGCAAGAGAACAACCAGTTTCACGCGGCTTTCCTTAAGGAGGTAGGTGGCAATAACTTTGTTGTTCTATTATTAACCTCAGAAGTAAAGCCTGTGTCTTATGCACATTCAAAAGCGCTTTGAACACCCATTTTAGAGGTGTTTTAAACATCTTTATCTGTAGTAAAACCAGAATGCAATAAAGTAATCACGCAATTGTTCTGTTGCTTAATCCCTAGGTGGACAACTTAACATCTAATCCATTCAGGATTTGCAACAAGGGGCTACCAGTGACTGGTAACCCCTGTAAAATCAATTTGGGCGTAAAGGCTGCCACTTCAGCGACCTTTTCCCCATTCCTAGTTATAACTAAAGTAAATATAAGTAAAACATAAAAAACTTACTGATTGTTTCCCCTAGCCCCCTCAGCCACTGGCGCCCCTTCAGCAAACTTCATGAGTGTTGGATGCTCTTCATTTGATTCCCTGGGCTTGATCTTCCTTATTTTCTGTGCTACTTGTTCTTCCTCTTGATTTTCATTTAAGCCATATTCATTATTTATTGGGGCACTTCTGCTTCTTGCTTGTATTTTTTTCATCTGTTTCCATTTGGTCAGTTTCCTCTTCATTTGTGTTAATTTTCTTTGAGCTTTCATTTCCTTCAATTAGTTTGATTTTTTGAGTATTCTTTCTATTGGTTTTTGCAAATTCACACAAGTTGTAACTTTCCCTTTTGAAATCTAACCACTTGAGTATTTTCTTTTGAAGATTTAAAATTATTTCCCTGTGTTCTTTGTTGACTATTGTTCCCAGGCTATTTTTTGTGGTTTTGTTTTGCTGGACCAAAGCCCTCTCCTCATTTCCCAGCTGATTTACTACAATTTCCCTGATGTTATGTTTGAGATCAACAATCTTTTGGAGGGCTGACTCTAATTTGTTGATAAGGCTGTAGATATTTGACATTTTGTTTGAATTACATCAAAAAACTGGTTTTTATAGTACTACCTTCAAAACATGAATATTGATAAGGAGTGCCTTTTGGGGAAGCTTAAAATATGGAATTAGGAGAGAAGAGAAGTATCTTTTATTGGATAATATTTTAGACTTATATAAATTTTTGCTGTGGCAGAGATTTAGTTGGATTGAACCTAGGGGTTGGTCAGGTGCGGGATGGGGTTGAGCTGCTGGATATTTGGATTGTCATGTAAAATTGTTTAG